>JAQIVZ010003503.1:0-13769 GCA_034700945.1 Arrhopalites spinosus
CTCTATTGTTAGTTGATGAAAACAAAATTATATTTAATTTGGCAAGTGGAGCGAAGCGACGCTTCTTAATAATAATTATTAATTTTTTATTTCTCAAACTAACTTTGTGCGACATGGGACCCATGTGAGGGTATAAAAATACAAGTGACTCACAGTCTTTCATTTTGAAAAATAAAAATATTAATATTTTGGCTCCTGTAATTCCACCTCTCCCCTCATTTTGCCTTTGACAATTAAAAATAGGGGAGGGGGTCATTGGATAAAAAATGTGGGGCTTTTCTCCATTAAATTTAGCTAACGAAAAATATAAAAAATGTACAATGACACAAACGGGTATTTTTCCCTTGCCCAAGAAATTACCAATAATTCAACAATAATTGTTGCAATTATTGCAACCCAAACATTGAGTGTGAAAAATAAATGCCCCTCGCCATTTTTCGTAGTGAAAACTGAATGTGGCTAAATATTTAGTTAATTGAGATAGTCAATGGGGTCATCAATGATTTCATGCGATACAAATAAAAAAGTCAAAATTAAATTTGGAAATTATACCAATTGTGCACCAATTTATTTACTCAAAATACTTCAGAACAGAAGCGAATCAATAAACTACAAAATTAAACAACAATTTGTTTCATAATTAACTTGATAAAATTATAATTTTCATTCCCAGAATCTGGGGCCCATTCTTATACCAAACTTGATAATTTTCAATTATGTTCAAATATTATTTTTATACCTTCAATTAGAGGGGTCGCTGTACTAACAATGCAACCCACAAGTGGGTTGCATAGTATAGTTTACCCAGCAAGAAATTGGCAACATCTGAGTGTATGCCATTGGAGTGGGACCCTCCTTGTTACAGCTGTCTCCGAGAAGAATGATCCCGATGAGGGCAGGACTGTTATCAATTTGCATAGACCAACAAACATAGAATAGTCAACTTGCAGAAAGGATTCTGTCAAAAGCCTAAGGCATGCCTGGCCTTTGGATATGTACATGATATGGTAAAGATGCGGCTATCTCACTTGTATGATGGAACATAGTAGAGAGAGAGGCAATTTTAATTTTAATAGTAATATTTTGTGATGAAAAAATTCTACATGACAAGAAAAAATCAAATGGAATACTACTTGTGACATGTCATTCATTTTGTCCTTCAAGTATCCTTTTTGACAGCCAAAATTAGAATCCTTCATTTCTTAGAAAAATTGATCCAGCTTTATGAACGATAACATTGATAACGCTTGTATTGACTTTATCCCTCGAAGCTTAGCTTGGGGCAATTAAAGAGAAGGGCTCATCTCGGAAACATTTCCAGCAAACATTTTCAATGCTACCACAGTAGTCTAAGCTGTAGCATTGAAAGACACATCATGTACATACCTTTGGGAACACATCCGGTACACATTTAGTTGTGAGACGTAGAAAGATAGAGTCGTCTATTCTATCTTCTTTTTTCTATGATCAATTTGTATTGTGAGGGGACCTCCTTTGTCACCCTCACAAGGGCCCCCTTTCCCCAGGGCGCATCCAGTGGACTCGACATCGAGGGGTCCGTATTTTTCATCACATATTGACCAGGCGATAGGAAAAAAATTAGTGGATCGAATGACTTGAGGGTTCTCTGGAGATTTAGTCCGACCCCATCCTTGAATGGTCAGCTCCTGTGGCCCTTCCACATTTCCGTGGTAGAAAGACACTCGGTCAACATATTTTGTGGGCTCAAATGGTGGGTTCACTTGTATAACGCAAACGTTATTTGCATACGTTGACCTGTAAATTATTTATTTCGTTTTCATTGATGATAAACTTTTGAATAAATGTAACTAAATTACAAGTGGGTCAATCTTCCTGAGTGTAATTTGGATGGATTATCGTGTTAAAGGACTTTCTCCACTGCCAATTTGTTTGGTGGGGATCCGCCAAGTCATAAGCCCCTCCGATGATCCAAGGGTTATTTATTTTGTCACAGCATTCAGCAGAGGTCAAGACATGACTCATTGAACGGCTGATAAGGGTCCCTCCACACACTGGAACCCAATTTCCTTGAGAGTCCATTTCCACTATTGCCACCATAAATTTATGTTCTTCGGGATGAGGCACCGAACCATCTCTAATTCTATCTGCGTCCATCTTTAAATTTTCTTGCATGAGATCTGGAATAAAATAAATAAAAAATTAAATAAAATTTAATTAAATATGGACACAAAAAAATAATTTTAAATGGGAATGGACTTACCATCTGAATCACAGGTGGATGGATTGTCCATGGCTATGGTCAAATCACTTGACAAAATTAGAACAAGAAAACTGACGGAACTTTCTAAATTCATTTTTAGAAGGTAAAAATACTTTAAAAGTAGATAAAAGTTTGATTAATCTGAAAGCAATTGACTTGGATAAAAATTTTAGTGAAGGAGGAAGAGAAAGACTGAATGATGGCTGCCATGGACGATTTTGTCAGTTTTATTCTCTTTGTGGAGACGTGGCAAAAAAATCCACGTCAACTTGTGAATAAATTGATTGGAAATGCATGGGCACATTTTGATATTAAAATTGTCACTAAAATTGGGCAGTCTCTCATTTTCTCCCCTTGTGAAATTTATTCAGTATAAAACATAAATATTACCTATTTCATTTTGTCAAATTCAATAAAGTTGGGATATGTTGGGATATTTGGTCAAACGGCTCAAAATTGGTATGAGTTTGCCATAATTTTTTAATCGGTTTTTATGAAAACCGAATTTTAGAATACAAGTCGGGCACCCAATAGACGTCGGGCATTTAATAGAAGTCGGGAGTCAGACCCAAAATTGTAAATAAAAGTCGGGGGTGTATTGGAGCTTTTACGGTATGTTGTATATGATTTTTGTGCAAAATTTAGATAAATAATTAACATTTAGTTAATTATTGTACCTTTTTACGGTAAGAATCAGTTTTGGTTGGTTCATAGTCTTGGAGAAATTCATCATACATGAATTTTAATGTAAGGGCAGATTTCCGTAATTAAAAAATACAATTAAATTAAACAGTTACTACCTTAAAAAATATTTTTAAACTAAAAATATCCTTACCCACACCACCGCTCCCAACAAAAATGTAAGAACCATCAAATATACTTAAAAAATAATAAATAAAAAATATTCCTACATTTCGTAATTATAGTGTGTCCAGCAGAAAAATACCGGGTGTTTTCTAATTGACTTCATTAAAGTAAAAAATCATAACTTTTTTTCCTGTCAAGATTTTTTCAAAATTCCAAAACGACAATTCCTAGGAAAGATGGGAGTTTTGTTTCTTCTAGGTTTCTCCAAAAAATACCCGGGTATCGTGGAGATCCGAAAATGGTTTTTATGATACCCCGGGTTTTTCACCAATTTGACTACGAAACATAGTTCTCCAACTCATTTACATATATTCAGTTTTTGGATTAGGAAAAACGCACGATGGGTTCCAGAGATATTTATACGTACATATCGCTTGTTTTGACCAAAAAGAGAGTGTTTTACAAGGCTTTTTGGTCATAAGAGGTGTTACATATACTTTAATATCTCCGGAACCCATCGTGCGTTTCTCTTGACATAAAAAACCTTATATAAAAACAATATATGGAGAACAATGTTCCGTAGTCAAATTTGTGAAAAACCCCGGTATCATAAAACCCGTTTTCGGATCTCCACGATACCCGGGTATTTTTTGGAGAAACCTAGAAGAAACAAAACTCCCATCTTTCCTAGGAATTGTCGTTTTGGAATTTTGAAAAAATCTTGACAGGAAGAAAAGTTATGATTTTTTACTTTAATGAAGTCAATTCGGAAACACAGTGTACAGAAAATACTATTGGACAATACAAGTGCAGTGCCCATATTTAATCAAACACATTTTTCCATGAAAATATTTTCTGTAAATTCAAAATGCAATTTTATGAAATAATGTATGAAAGACCAAAAAAAAAATATTTCTTTTTGCAGTTTTTATATTATGCAATTTAATTTGAGCTTTTTTTGGTACCACACGAAGAAAGACGAAAAAAAAACTTAACAATAAAAAGAGAGGGGAGATCCACACAAAAAAAAATTAGTCTCGAATTCTTGGAAGGAAGTAAGAATAGAAGAAATAACAACAAGAAAAAGAAAATTATTTCAAAAAATTAAACTTGATGCTATTTGAACTTTAAAATGAATTAAATTCAAAAAATTCAACAAAGTCAAAAATAAAACAATTAAATTTTTCCCATCATTAAAACACAAGAGGAGGGGGAACAGAGAGAGAGAGAGAGAGTCTTTGACAAAATGGTAGAATTAATTAAACCTTTTTTTTGAAAAGTATAATTAAATTTACAATTTGTTGAAGATGGCCTTGTTCAACAAGATTTTCTTGACGAGGGTATCCTTTTGTTCTCCCTCAACGGTACCCATGACGGTGTCAAAGGGCTTGACAATTTTCTCTTCAACAATTTTAAGGTCTCCAGTGATGGGGTCAACAATTTTGTTGACTTGTTCATTGAAGATGGTTGACATTTGGTTGACATTGATGTTGTCCTTGAGTTGAGTCAAGTCAATTTTTCCCTTCAACAAATCCTTGATGATGGTTTCCAAGTAAAGCTCGGCAGTCTTGTCGGTGGTGGTGAATGGAGTTTGGATTTGTTGTCCAACGATTCCAAATGGGTACAATTCAGTCTTACCAGTCAAAACATCCAAAATGTTCTTGTTGTAAAAGTTCTTGTTCATGGTGTTGTACTTGCCATAGATTTCTGGGTAGACAGTCTTGATGGTGTTGTACAATTCATTGGTGTTCATGTTCATGTTGTTGAACAATTCTGGGATGACTTGTTGTTTGTTGAACAAAGTGTTGTAAACATTGTTGTACATATTTGGGACGATTTGACGACCATAGACTTGGTTGTCCAATTGACGGAAGACAGAGGGAACAATTTGGTTGACTCCATATTGAGTATTGTATCCATATTGTCCAACTTGTTGGTATTGCATCACAACGGGGAAGATGTACTTGTAGAAGAGGACGGGGTCAACGAAAAAGTTCTTGAAGACGGTTTGGGTCCAGTATTTTTGGAAGTCATTGACCAAATACTTTTGGAAAGCTGGAACGGTCAAGAATTCACGGAAGAGGGGGATGGTCATGTATTCTTGGCTGTAATAAAAATAAAATAATTAATTAATTTTAATTAGGTGAAATTAAATTCTTGACTGTATAAATTAAAATTATTAATTTAATTAATTTAATTAAAATTAAATGATGGGAGACTTACAACAAGGGAAGAGTGTACAATTGGGGGAGGGTGTAGGTGAAGACGTCGGTGATTTGTTGGGTAGATGGCTGGACAAAGCCAGTGGTCAAGTCGGTGTTGACACCGTTGACATTTTGTTGGAGTTGCTGAATGTAATTGTAAAGGGCAGCGGTGGTTGGGACTTGGAGACCACGTTGGTATTGTCCTTGGAATTGTTGGTTGATGTATTGTTGTCCCTGCAATTGTTGGGGGTAGACGGTACGGTATTTCAAGAGGTCCATGATGTTCATGGTCTTGTCAACCCCGGTCGTCATTTGACCGCTAACAGCGGCAATGAGCATAACTGCAATCTGTAATTCCAAAACAAATATTTATTTATTTATCTTGATTAAAATCTAAATTAAAAACTATCCTATAAAAAATATTTGAAAAAAAAAGAAAATTTGAGAAAATATTCAACACAAATAAAATTTTGAGAATAAATATTCAAAACTTACAAAAGCCTTCATGATGAAGAGAGTTTTTTTGAGTGAATTCTGCAGAGACAAAAATAAAGTCAACCAGTTGGCTATCTAGACAACAAAACTCCGAGGCCGAGACCAACTCTCACAGCCCTATTTATACTCGAAAAGACTCTACAGGTGATCCAGGGGGATAATCAACATAAAAAAAATTTCCAGCACAATTTACAATCTTCCTCTTAAACCTGATCTTTTTTTTTTCATCACACTCCATGTCCACGTGAATCACTTTGGGACTCTATGCTGTTCTTACCAAGAGTCAGGTACCGGCTCATTAAGAGAGAGAGAGAGACTCAAAGTCAAAATCAACTTTTTTTTCAACTATACCGGTATATCTCTCACTTGACTATACAGGTAAAAAATTATTAAACATCAAAGTCCAATATGCACATGCAATCTCCATTTTTGCACATTGCAATATTTCCACTTTTGTGGCAAATCCTAATAAAAAATATTCTAGAAGCTTCTAGCTTCTCCAAAGAGTTTCATTTTGTCTCTCTCTTTGGAATAAACATAAATTAATGGAAAATGAGTTGACTTTCATTTTATTGTCCATTTTCATTTTGGGTTCAAAAAGGACACAAGAGAGAGAGAGAGAGAAGGACAAAGATTTTTTATTGTGTCTTTGATCGGGGCCATTCCCCAGTTGTACAGATAACTTGTCTTGTGTGCGTACTAATCTGGAGAGAGATGGATGGACTCATGTAAAAAAAAGAGCAAGAACATAAAAAAATGTGGAAAAGTTTCATTTGCCCTTATGTCCCATGACATTGTGCAAATAACATTTGGAATTATTATTAGATACCTCTTACCTAGCAACAGACAATACAAAGGAGGGACAGTGCAAAAAAAATATTTTATATAAATTGTAAAGCTCTTTGTACTCTCAAAATTTACATAATAAAATGCATACGAGTAGCCAAGACTTTATTTTTTTAATAAGAGAAAAAAATTATGTAATTTTATTGTGGAGCAACCTGCTTGAGAATGGAAAAGTTCCATGTTGTAGGTGACTTGTAAGAGAGAGAAGAAAAATGGTTTTGATTACAAGAATAGACTTGGACTTTGATTGTATTGACTATTGAGAGCTTCATAAAAAATATTTGAAGAGAGAGAGAGAGACAGAGAGAGAGTGTGCAAAAAATTATGACAAGTACGAGAGAGAGAGAGAGTTGAGATAAAGATGAAGATGATTTTTTTTGCAAGTCACAGCATGAACCCAAAGTTGAAAAATTGAGCTGGCCACATGTTCAATATAAATTTCAATTGAAAGTTAAATGTACTTTTTTTGACATGGGCAGAGTCAGGATTAGTAGAGGGAAATTTATATATTAAAATTTTAATCAGGATAAAAATTTTAAATAAAAGCTAGTTATTAATGGAGATTCAAATTATGAAGAGTAACATGGCAAAACTCAAAAGATTGAATTATTTTTTGCAATTTATTTTATATAAAATTCTGGGCCTTTATTTAGTTTGAAAATTATTAATTGTCATGAATTTTAAATGGTACACTTTGCATGACGCCGTTTAAGCATCTCATTACTTGTGAAATCCTGATAGCAGAAGTAGTTCTCCCAAATAATTGAATGTAGTGTAAAAATTGAGTAAAAAACTTGTCAATTGTGTTATTGTTCAATTTCATCACAAGAAATAAAAGTGACCTCGATAACCTTTGAATGACCTAGCCCAAAGAAGTTTTAAATTTACAATTATTGTTAAAATAAAATAAGACTGGATTTACACATCGTCTCTTTCCACTGGACCAGTCTTGTACATGGTTTTACACAAAAAGTGTGTGTAGTGTGTAGCTTCATGACCAAATGATAAAAATAATGAAAGTTGTAGTCAAGTTTATTACACGAGCATGTCCATCCTCAACCGGTCTCTCGTTAACTCAAGCAAAGACGTGGCTGCGTAGCAACAGCTGAAAAACAATACAATGATACGACCCCAAAATCTTAAACTCCAGTCACCTCCTGCCCTTCATTGTCGTCCTGTCTTTTAATCTCTATGCACACCTTCTTTCTCACTCCAACATGTTTTGTTTTCAACTATTAATATCAGCCAACTTTATGTTTGACCTCTACTAACCAGTCCGGAGTTCAAGGAGTTTTTGTGTGAAATTTTAATTAAAAATGAGAATCCCTATAAATATCATCTTACAGATTTTATGAGAACTAAATTTTGCTGACATTAAAATGTTTTTGTTTCATTTAAGCTGTATTGAGCAGTAAATTTCATATAACTCATTTGATCGTAATTTATAGAATAAACTTTATTCCTCCAGATTGACGTTGGTCATGACAGGAACAACCAATTTTTTTAGGTTATATTTTTGTGTTTTAATTGTGAAATATAAATTCAAATGTAACATTAAGACTATTTGTTATCTCTACCATTTGTAACAAAAAAAATTTACAAGTGGATAAATTACATGTAAATTAAGGAGAGTCTTTTGAGGAGGACGAAGGGCACTCTGTGGCCATTTAAATGCCTTGCCAACTCTTTCTCCTCCCCCGTCACAAATTTACAGTCAGGGAATTTACAATTAAAATTTTTATTATAAGATGTCATGTTGGGCTTGTCATTGATCTGTTGATGACATGATCCATTTTTGTCATTATTTATTCCCGTTTTGTCCATTCTCCTCCCCTTTTCATGTATTTTCATATGCGTCTTCAGTTTTGATGAACTGTTGGCAGTGGCGTAAGGGCACAAGGGACATTTGAATGGCTTCTCTCCAGTGTGCTTTGCAATGTGAAGTCTCAGTTTTGAGGTAGTGGACCCTTGATAGTCACAAAAGGCACAATGAAAAGGTGTCTCTCCGTTGTGAGTTCTCAAATGGACCTTCAGCTTGGTGGAAAATTGGGATTTGTAAGGGCACTGGTTACAGTCAAAGGGCTTCTCCTGAGAGTGAGTCTTTAGATGGGCTTGTAACGATGAGTTTAACTTGGCTGCATAGGGACAGAGATGACACTTAAAATTTTTATTCTTTGAATGAACTTGGGTCATGTGTTTCTTGATGTTTCTGTGGTGTTTAGTCCGAAAGGGACAAAGGGTACAGGAAAATGGCTTGACCTTCCCATCGATTCTCATGTGCCTCACTAAATTGGATTTAAGTCCGGTTTTCTGGTGACAAGTTGGGCAGGAGAAATTCTTTTCTTTTTTGTGGACTACCTCGTGACGTTTCAAATCACTGTTGGATTTAGCAGAAAAGTCACAGCCCGGGTACTGACATTTGTACGGGCATTCTCCCGTGTGCCTCCTGAAATGACAGACAAGATTACTGCTTGTGGTACAAGAATAATCACAAAGACGACATTGAAAAGGGGTTTCCCCCGTGTGTGTCCTCATGTGAACTACGAGATGAGCCACTTGAGAAAATTTCTTTTGACAGAGTTGACATTCGTGAGGCTTGTCTCCCGTGTGAGTCCTCATGTGCTGGGTCAAATCACGTTTATGGACAGTGGCAAAGGGGCAATTGAGAAATAGGCAATTGTGGGGCTTGAGTCCACTGTGCATCTTCATGTGAGTCTCTAGGTGAATCTTTTGTTTTGTTTTAAAGAGACAGAGGGTACATTTGAAGGGTTTGTTGGTCGAGTGAACATTTTTTACATGCGTCTTGACATGACCCTTGTGTTTAGTTTTGAAGGGACAATGGGGACACTCGAACGACTTTACGTCGTTCCTTTTACTTTTCTGGATGTCGAGGTCCACGGAATTCTTTGATATTTCCTGTAGAAAATCATAATGTGTAATGAGGCCCTTGACACAGTTCAACTAGCACTTTATTAAATAAAGTTTATTTTACTTGGAATACGCAATTTTGCCAATATTTCTGCACATGCACTGCAATTAAACAATAAATAATTGTGTAGTTAATTTAAGTCCTACTCACCATTTCTTTCCCTTGAATCCAAAACCCCGTAGTTCAGTTTTGTAAGAAAAAAATACAATGGAATTCTCTTCAGAAAGATGAGGACCTTCTCTGCTCCTACTTTATTAATAATTTTGTCTTGAATCTACAATTTTAAAAGAGTAATTTCATCACAATTATTTTCAATTATTTATGTACCTATACCTTCAACTTTCTTTTGTAATAAATAACATTTAAATTTTAAATGTATGCAAGTGAAAGAGAATTTTTTGAATGGAATTTTGGCAAGTTGAATCAATTCTAGTTAAATTGTTGAACATTGGCCACTTACCCCAAATATAACGATTTGATGGTCCTAATTGAGCTCACCCCTTTCCTTCTCAATCCCCGTCGTAAATTGGATTTATTTAATTGCAATTTAATTTAAATCTGGCCAATGCAAGCCCGTTGACTTTCTGCTTCCCTAATTTCAATGATGCAAAGTATACAATTCCATTGAGTGACATGACAGCCACCCATTTTATTTTCAAACTCTATTAGCTAATTGCAATTACATAAATACATTTCTTTTTTCTCTATAAAACGGCCTCATTTATTTAATTAACTTTGAAAATAAAATATTAAAAAAATGCAAAATTCTGTATTCCATTTTCTCTGTTTAATGTTTACACTCGTCAAATTTAATTTTAAAGTTTAAATAAAAAAACAATATAATTTTAACAATAATTGAATGCTTAGAACACAAATTAGAGAGTTTACAAAATTAAGAAAGTTAGTTAAAAATAACACTGTTAAATAGGAGCCCTCTCCTCATTAAATATTTTTATTTCCAATCTGGCCAAAATCGTTCCCTCATTCGAAATGCGTATTCGCGTAGGTTGGTGAGTTTCCCTACAAAGTTAGATTAAAATTAATCTGCACTTTGACATGGGTTAAACAACTAAATGTTTACCATTAAGTAGATGTTCATACGGAGAATTGGGAAGGGCCCAATAGAACTGACTCAACTGGCCAAAAATGGCGGCGTCATCAGTACAGGGTTCATCTCGACAGAAATATTTTTTATTGTCCAAAATTTTGTGAAATGATTCGCAAGTCCTTGGAAATAATTTCGACAATGTCCTCCTCCGAGTGGGCTCCAATCTCCTGACTCACTGCCCGCCTCTTTAGAACCCGTTTAGTTGTCTTCCGAAATTAAATGAGCACTTGTAGGTTAATTGCAATTAAATTTTTCATGTTGACATAGGAATTCCAGAGCTTTCATAACAAAGATTTCATCTCTTCGCCTCTTTTGTGCACAGTTTTACTCTTTGACTTCAATCACAGAGCAAATATTAATATTATACTCAAGGCGCTGCATGCCCCTCCTTGTCTCAGTTAGGTGCGGACATTTCCCGGGATTCCTTATAAAAGTCGGGGGAAAATCTCAGGGGAAACACCCTCACATAATCCATGACGACAAATATTTAATTGAATTATTCATTTAATTATTCATAGAAAAATAAATGCTTGCATAATGAAATGTAAATGAACATTTAAAAAAAGCCTTAAATTTATTATAAAAAAAAGTATATGTAAGTTAATTAATTCAACAATTATTTTAATGCTTTGTTTGTGAGGCTTCAAAATAAGGGGTTTCCCATTTTTGTCAAGGTAAGGATTTCCAAATTGATCCAACATGATTTGATCCTTAAGAATTGGCTTTCCATCCGGACCCAATAAAGGACGACCATCTCGTCCAAGGAGAACCTATTTAAATTAATTATTAACTTTAAAAATGAATAATCATTTTTTAATTTTAATTAAACAAAAATCTTACATCTTGGCTTGCCATTTGCATCAAGAATCGGCTGTCCATCAGGTCCAAGGACATATTTTGCTGTAATAAAAATTAATTAAAATTAATTTTTAATTATTGTAAACATAAAATTTAATTCTAATTAAAATACTAACAATGATTGGAAGAGTCTGCAGTTGTCTAAACTAATTCTTGGAGTCCTCTTGTTTGTTCCAGAATTTTGGTGGGCTTGAGGACGCATCGGAACATTTGTGTGTTGAGTAATTGCTACCCGATTACTGAAAAATAAATGTCAAGGGTCAAAAGTCAAATTAATTATTACTCTTAATTAATAATTAAAAAATTTGGTTTTACCCATTAATCATATTCATCCACTTAACATTATTCGTATTTGGAACACTAGTTTTAATAATCTTATTTGATATTGATGCCCCAACATCAGCCACATAATTTTCCTGTAAAATTCAATTAAAATAATAATAATTATTTAACAGACAGTTAACTATAAAACAAATTGATCAATTACATCAGGTTTCATCCAACCAATAGCACGTTCACCAAGTTGAATGACATGGGGCACCGTAATGGCATTTCTTGAAGCTTCTTCTTTTGATTTAAATTTGACAATTGCTTGACTGTAATTTGTAAAAAGCAATTATGAGAAAATTAGTTAACTCAATTAATGTTAATTAAAATTAACTATCAAAAAAAATTTACCCATGATCAGGACGCATTTTAATACTGACAGCAGTGGGAAATTTCTTTTTGAGTTGACTTTCACTAACTTCAGCTGGCAAGTTCTGAATTTTAAGTTCCTAGAAAATAATAAATACGAATTAGTTAACTAGTAATTATTTTAAATCATAATTAAAGTCAATTACATCACGAGCGAGCCAATCCAATTTACGTGAAGCAATTTTTCTCAAACGACTATTCTTAAAATCAAGTTCTGCATCAGCTGGTGTCTTGAATTTTAAGACTGCCATTGGATCACTAATATTTAATTATTATCAATTAGCTTAATTGTAATTAAATTAAACACAAAAGGTTTAGTTTACTCACCCTCCTTGTGGATTCGGTTTAATTGTGATTTTTGGATTCTTTTTTTGGATCCACAATGTGAATTTCCTACAAAATAAAATAACAATTAAATTATGTAAAAGGTCAATGCGGTCAAATGTTTACTTACATCAGCAGGCACTGAATGATCATCTTGGCTCCATCTTTACCATCCTTGCCATCATTTCTCATGAAAGAGGGAACTTTATTTAAACAGTCTTTCACAATTTGTTCCATTTGTCTCTTCATCTATTGGAATTAATTAAAAATGATAATTAAACTAATTAAAAATTGAAAACTAAAATAGAATATTGCATCATCTTTATATTTTTCGAAATCATGTCGAAGACTATCCAACAATTTTCTTTTCAATCCTGGCCGATATTTGTCGACAGAGAAATGTAGCTCACAGAGAGATGCTTGATTGACCTGCTTGGGTGTCAATTCACCTCCATTACATTCATTGATGAACTTGGTCCACTCAGCTCGTGCAACTAAGAACATTAAATGGATAATAATTAGAATTTTTTCTAAACATAAAAAAGTTAGATTTTTTTTTTGACATTTCTTACCCGGGTTTGTTGGGATGCTAAACACAGAAACAATAGGTAAACTTGAATGATTAACACAATTTTTTATTGAACAAGAACAAACCAATTTAAATGTAAAAGAACTTGAAACAAGTAAAATGATAAAAAACAAAAGCTCAAAATGGCAACAATGAATTAATTTAATTTAATTAATTATGACGAGAGAGGTTTCTAAAAGACAATTCTTTGACAATTTCCTCCAAAGTACGACGATGCAATGAGCCTTAGTGTTCAATGGTCATGATGTATATTCTTGTTTACAATTTAATTAAATATTTGTCGTCATGGATTATGTCGGGGTGTTTCCCCTGAGATTTTCCCCCGACTTTTCATATGAAATCCGGGAAATGTCCGCACCTAACTGAGACAAAAATGCAGCGCGTTGATTATACTAATGACAAGTAAACTCTAAAATCGCCTTTATCAAAACCAAGGCCATATACACTCTATGCGCCAAAGAAGAAAAGGAGGTTGGGACATTATCAGGTCTGACTTGTAAAATCTCTGCCAAAATTGAGTAGGATATTCCGCCAAGATACCATGGTTATGGATGAGGGGTTAGAGCATAGAGTACTCAAGGAATTTGGCGTCCACCTCAATAATGCCAATGACGCACTAGCTGGACCCAAGAACCCAGCAAAGAAATTTTTTCAACTTAGAAGAGCCAATA
>JAQIVZ010003504.1:0-13756 GCA_034700945.1 Arrhopalites spinosus
GTGGACTTGTCATTTTTTACGTGTTGAGGTCAAAATGATGACCTAGCTCCGAAAGGAAGCGTTTAATCGAAAAATTGAAAGAAGCAAAAACTTTTTAAAATTAAATTTTACCCCTAGTAGATTGTTCAAAATAGTCGAAAAATGAACTTAAAAAAATCATGGTGCCGATTCCATATAGGGTATGTAAATACGCACCCCGGCAGCAGTACTTAAAAAAGTCAAAATATTATTAGTATTCGCATCATTATATTAATTAAATTATTGTTTACTAATACTTAACTAATGAACGAGAAACAAAAAACAGTACTGTATAAAAATCTCAGGACTCTCGATGAATATTAAAGTCGATTGAAAATTGGAGACTGATACTCTCGAGTTGTGGAATAAGTCCGTCCAGCATAAACCTTCAGGTCACAAAAACTCTACTTCAACAATAACAAAAAACCACAGCTATTTTACTATATTTTTATACAATCAAAAGTAAATGTTAAAAATAATAGCAATCTTTTATTTACCTTCTGAATTTCCAAGTTCAAGAATAGTAACATTGACGTCAGTTTTGTCGGTCAAATGACTAATTATAGTAAAGTTAGCCAAGAGTCTTCATCATCATCAGCTAACTACATAAAGGCAGGAATTTTAAAAAAATTAAGAATTATTTTGAATTCGGTGTATCCTGTTAAAATCAAAACGAACTCTGTGCCACCGGAGCTAACTAAAAATATGCCACAAAAGACAATTATGAAAATCTTCTTTATTACTATTTAATGGGCATCTACCGTTATAAATGGTAATTGAATTATTATATGAAATTACCTGTAGTCCATCAATAGATCCAGATTCAGGATCAGTCCAGACTATTGTCTTCATTCATGCAGACGTGTAGTATGGAAAAAGATTATTTTATTTGTGGTCTTTACGTATTCTAAAAATGAAGCTCGGCCTTGTCCATGACAACAAATTGGGTTTACTCGGAATTTTTAGAGAATTGCTCAATACTATTTGTGAAACGATATTAACTCCAAATTTCGAGTAATTTTGTCTGCACTATGTTGTGAACACGAATGCACACCAAAATAATTACTCGCCATTTCTTGTAGTGTAGTAAAAAAATCTCACCAAAAAAATTTCAAGCCTTGACGTGAACGTCACCTTAGACTGTAAAATAATATAATTTTGTGGACAAAAACTATTATTCACATATCTACGGTGGTTTAAGTCTCTACGTTTCTCTTTTCCTTGGAAAAGGGGACGGGGGAGACACAGGGGAAAATTTGAGGATGAACCCAACAACAAATAAACCAAGGATCTTTGTTCTATTTTATTAATTGAATTCTATTGTATTGTATTCATCTTTATTAATGTGTAATTCACTAGTTTTGTATTTCCGAGGTTTCTGCAAAATATCAAAAATTAGGTACATCCACACAAGAATTTCTAAATGTATAATACAGTAAATGTATCCAACTTTCTCATGTAATGAAAGGGGCACACTAATACTCATGCCCATCATGCTCATATGAGTGATGAATCACTCCAGAGGCCAAGTCCGTTAACATGGGGTCAGGATCCTTTTTTCGGACAAAAATTCTCAAAAAATTCAGAGTGGTGTAACTTTTGACCCTGAACAATCTTTATAAAAATGGGCATTGTCCGGCCATGTCCGGGACATTTTTGGACATTTGTACCAATTGTTACCAAAAATTAAAAATGTGGACATTGTCCGGGCATTTTTGGGCATTCCCGGCCATGTCCAAATGTCCAATGCCTGCCCGGCAACCCTGTTCACAAACACCCTATTCGGTGCAAAAATGTAAACATCTGGATTCATCTGGAATTCACTGCATGTGGAAACAATGGGCGGGAATGGGGACTATCAATAGTAATCCAGAAGCTAATGGCCGGTACAATGTTGAAGGAAGAGGCGGCGGCAGGGTTTCAACCCTTGAGCTTTTCGGGCTCTGACATTGACCACGCGTTCCACGTCTACATCAGTTCCTTTAGTCTTCTCCTTTCTATCCGTGTTTTTGGAAGTTGTGGGACAATAACTCCCCCTATCCATTTCCGTTCAGAGATTTTGTACAGTAGCTAGGGAAAATTTTATATGGCTTAAGGTTTCAATGGAGAACGTTTGGCTTTTTATTACAGCACTGACCCATGGCCTCAGGAAACAAGGTCGGCTCATAATCCGCTTACTACTGGGGCGTCAATAATTTTGACAAAGCAGCCTGTCAAGAACATCATTCACAGGCTACTATAGTGGCCTGTGAATGACGTACCCCAAGTTTCTGTAAATGATGCTAAAACGGGGCCATTAAAAATTCGGAAAATCCATGCGGGACAGCTGGAGGTCATTTCAATCCTTACGACGTACTGTTTCATACCCCATTTTATTGATTTTTTGGCAAAATATTTGAAAATCCTCAAGAAATAATTGAGATTTTTAATTTAGACGATTCATGGGGGTCCTAGTGGGTCGATCCGGGATCGTCACGTTGGCGACCTGAGGAATATCCAGGCGAATTCCCAAGGTTTTGCCAACATCCGAATCCGGGATTCAATTTTAAGTCTGGATGGTCCACACTCGATCATTGGAAGATGTGTGGTCGTTCACGAGTGGCGGGATGACCTGGGTCAAGGGACGGGGCCGGACAGAGAAGAAAGTTTGAAGACGGGGAATGCTGCGAAAATTCGGCTGGGTTGTGGAATCATCACCACAGTTCAGAACAACTGGCGGCAACACAGTTAAACAAATGTCGTCGGCCTTCTGACATAATGGCATATGTGCAATGCTTAAGAAATAGCACTCATGTCTTTTTGTCTGCAGGCCAACGACATGCTACAATTAATAAAATACATTTTCCATTCGTTTCGTGATCTTGTGCATTGACTGTACGTCCATTTGAATGATGGCTCTATAATCGTGAAGGAAATGAATAAAAACTTTGTTTGTATGAAATATTGTGCTCTTAAAATGCGTTTACAAAATGTCTGGATGTGTTGTAACTTGCATATTATCATTTATCAATGCACACACGTGCATTGTAAAGTAAGAGTGTATATTTAAAACATCAGTTGACTTCAGACACGTGTCTTTTCTGCTCAGTGAAAAAAATAGCAAAAATATGTTGATCAACAAATTGTGCTCTCACTGAGTTTCTCACACTAATGTTTCCTCTACGGACAAGTTTTTTGTTGAACGGGGAATGTTTGAATTTAGGTAGTACTAAATTCAAACTAAAAGTTAATATTAATAATTAAAGCTGAAATTAACTCTGAAAATAAAAAAGTGAAAAAATAACTCCGTGGCCTTACCCGGCCGCGTCTTTACATATGGCATGTCGATAGAGCACCCGCTCCACTTGAGGGAGAATCCTTTCCTCTGGCCCTTCCTTTCAGCTTTGAAAATCTTTGAAATCCATCCGACTCTTATATACCGCACCCTTACATGCATGTGTTTCAAAGCATAAATATGTATACCTTACAAAAATGCCATATGTAAAGACGCAATACGAGTTTAAAAATATGTGATAACAGCACACAAATAATTGTAAACATGAAGACCAACAAGACAAGTTTTTTTTATTAATTCCTTTTTAAAAAAAATATTAAACTATGAACTTGCACCAAAATCCCATCCAGTTAATTTTTAAATGTGAATCTAAATAATTCCTTAGAATATAACCCATTTGGACATTTATAATAAGAAAACTAAGAATAGTATAGTTTGTCAAATAAGAAACATGTGATTGCTATTGATCGCGTACATGAGACTTGGCATTTGGCTGGTTCAACAAAATATTTGAACCAAGTGACCTTTTCCTTTTACGGCTTGGTTTTCCAAGCTCATGGTTTGAAGGTCGTCCAGCTTGTATTCTTTTTGACCCACATTTTAGGCCAGGGCTCAATTTGGGTCTTGATTGCGCTGTCGGTTGAACCGAAATAAATAGTTATTTTTCATTATTTTAAAAGTTTTCTCTACCATAAATGTCTCAAGCTGCATTTCTGTTTTGAGTTTACTCAACATTTTATTAAAATTGGCTAGCACCTTTTCAAATTGAGTCGATCGGTTTTGTGTGGCAAGCTGTGCAATTTTAGATAAATTCTCCTTAAGTGTCTCAATCTGAGCATCAAATTGTTCAACGCTCACAATTTCCTGGTTTTAGCTACTAGAATTCTTGTAATTTACTGAAATTTGGTCTAGAACAATAGTCCCAATAAAATGTTCAACATCTCCATTTTTGCCTATGCATATATCCCTATAAAACTCATGTCTGGTGCTACTTTCAATGGCAATCTTAGCAAGATTAAACCGGTCATTGTGAGTCAACTGGGGAGAATTCGACGCATTTAATCCAAACTTATAGCGGACTGCACACAGGTGCTTACAAAATGCGCCACCATGGCCAGCAAAACAATTACATGATTGTGCCTCAATGTCAACCGTGTACAAAAATTCTCGTTTAGACGACAAAATCCTATAAACTGTTTCATCTTCTTTTTCTACAATCAAACCCTTTGATTTCTTGATCAGCTTGGCATATAATAAGGCATTTTTATTAGCTCTTTTACTAAAAAACTCTAGCAGCCTACGAGTATGATAAGATTCTAGTGTGTTGACAACAAAATCTACAAGGGCTACAGCGTTGAAAGCCTTACAACGTTGAAGTACAATGTCCTTAAATACGCGAATAGAGGCCTCAACAAAATTATTTGTATTATGGCCTCTTGTCATCAAATTTTTTCTGAAGCACACAGCCCATTCAACTTTACGATCCCACAACTTTTTTATATATAATAAATACAACGAATATTTTTTGACAACGGGGTCATTTAAATAATTATCATAAAATTCTACACAATGGGATTCCCTTTTGGCAAACAATATTTCTCTAAATTCCCTCATCAATTTTTGACGGTCATCTTTGAAAATAAAATTTTTGGAATCCCACAACCATCTCCACAAAGTCTGACAAACATGGAAACTGCGGAGTAGAAGTGTTGTCGATGGAAACACTGATTTCAGTGCATTTCGCTCGGCTGTCGAGTCATCATTCATGATCACACCTGGGTGATTTCTTCCGTGAAATCCAGTGGCTCCCAGTGCGACTTTCAAGGCTTCAAAAGCTGCTTGGTAATTGCCTTCAGTCTGTGCAGTGTGTAGAATGCATTCAAGAGGCAAGCCAAAAACTTGTGATGCTCCAAACAAAAATGTGACACTAGTATTGGTCTGGTCACATGACCCACTGGAATCCACGAACACAATTTCTTTAGAGAAAGGTTGTTCATGACATCGTTTCATGATGGGAGTGAGAACAACAACAATTAATGGGCTATCTCTCAATAATATTGTGGTGCCATTCTTTTCAAACAGTGTCTTTCTTTCACCCAACAAGCTAGACACTCTGAATGTCTCTCGTGCCTAAATTTGCGTCCCTAAAAATAAATAAAATAAATTTTAGAATGCCTCTGGTAATTCACAAAGTAAATTTAACTAGAAATTTTAGGGTCGAATTCAAGAAAGATTCCAGTCCCAGTCCCAGTCCCAGTCCCAGTCCCAGTCCCAGTCCCAGTCCCAGTCCAAGGAATTGGACCGATTGGGAATCCTTGTTGAATTCGACCCTTTATACTATATTATTCATACCTCCATGTTTCATACAAATTTGTGGCCTGACGATCAGTCGGATTTAATTGAGCATTCGACAGTAGCTCTGCAGCTTTCGCTGGGTCATCCTCAGAGGTGAAGATTTGGTTTGAGTGATAGGACCTTGCAGATGCCGCTGTCATTTCATCATTAAAATATTGGAAACACTTTTCCTTTGTGGAATCTGATACTCTCAAATATCTATAAGCTTCGGCGACGTTAGTTAAATGTGAGTGTTGAAAATTAATCTGCAACAATAAATGACAATTTGCTGAAATTTTTAATGTTTGTAAATGGACCATTATTTGTTTAAATTCGGACATTGTGTTAAGATATGGAGTAAATGTGTCATATTTTTACTTTAATCAAGGCGATGAGACCACGTTTGAGAAGATTTTTCTTGTCTTTCTTAAGAGTATTTTTCGTAATCTTTTTAATTTCTATTCCAATACTGGCTTTACAATTTTTATCCCTTGAATTAACATTTGACTTGTAGGCAACATTCATGGTTTTTCGATCGCTACTGTGTTGACAAACGTAGATTTTTTTGTATACTTTTCTTGTCATTGTTTGACCCTTTGCCACAATCCAGTTTGTGTGAGTCTTTTCACTAAATAGTTTTATCCAAATTTTTATTCCATTTTTGATGTCGAGTAAACTTAACACAGGGTCTTTAATATTTACAACACAGTTTGGAAGAACAGTTTGTATAATTGCCTGATATGAATTTTCATCACATGAATAATTGTGCACTTTGGATGGGAAATCAAGTTCTTGTAAAAATATATCAAAATCCTGTCTTGTCTACTCACCATTGTAAAAAATAAATTGCACAACAACAAAAATTGTCTGTAAGTATGTAGAGAGACTATGAACGTGAGTGAAATAAAATGAGAATGACTATTTTTGAATTGGCATTTGAACAAAAGGACTCAAGGAATATGACTCACGTTCAACGCCTTTTCTAAACCCTAAAGGATCATAGATCAGTCAGATGGAATTCAAAGGTTTTCAAAGGTGAAGGGTAGAGACAGAGGGAAGGATTTTCTCTTGAGTGGACCGGGTGCTCTATAGACATGCCATATGTAAAGACGCTACCCGGCCTTAGATTTCACAATATTTAATTAATTACAAAAAATTTACCGTCCCACTGATTGGGTATACTTGTGTATACTTGTATATATTGGGGATATTGATGCCCAATATTGAAAGAGAAAATTGAGTCAAATCATTATCAAGGTTGTGCACGACCCTTGCCCTTCCTGTATAATTTCCGAATTTCTTCCTGTACTCAGTACTTTACATTTCCAAAGTCAACAAAATGGCAAAATTACAGCTTTTTTGTTTACCTCAAGTTGAGAATATTGTAATGTGGCATTGGTTGTATAAATGAGGAACTAATGATCACAATTTGAACTCAACATATTCCAGGGTCAGGGTCGCACAGTTGAATATGCAAGTTGCATAAAATGATGAAGCGGTGGAATTCACTTTTTTATATTCCCTTCCATATAAAACACTATTCCGGGTTGGGTATCCAATTTCATTTTTGGGTTCTTATTTCCTGTACTCCAATATAAAATCGTTGACCTTCTGACAAAAAGACATACGTGCAATGCTTAAGGAATAGCACTCTTGTCTTTTTGTCAGAAGGCCAACGAAATATGTCATTGAATTCTATCATCGTTTACATATTGAAATTGAACCCTTTGTGGCAAAAAGTGGACCGACGAATTATTTTCCCCAGAAAAATTATATGACCTGTCCACTTTTAGCCCCAAGGGGTTCAATTGTGTCAACATGCCAACTTTCACGAATTATTGTGGCCACTTCCTATGTCCAACTTTGAATATTTTGAACCAGGAAGCTTAGAATTTGACGTCGAATTTTTCATTTTCAGGTTAGGTTTTACAGATTGAACTTGTGAGTTTCTATAAATTTTATTTCGGATTCTATTAAGGCTACATGAAATTCTGATCGCAGTCTGTGACAATGAAAATAAACAGACTAATTGCTCCTGCATCATATATATCAAAACCTCGACGACACAGTAGATGTGAAAATTTTCTCAGAAAAATTTTCGTTCCCATTGGCAACTCGGTTGAAAAAATATTTCGCCCAAATGGTCATCTAATGGGTACAATAGTGTCAAAATTCGAGCACATTGACACGTATCAACTGTTTTCAGTCCTCCTGAAATTCAGTAATTTGATCCATGGCCTCTCCATCACTTGCAAAAAAGAAGGGGTGACGGGGTCATCAGAATTTAGGGAGGGGAGTCGTAGGTCAAAAATAATTTTGGCGTGTTGTATTGTAATTACAGCCCTTCGAGGTAGTCTCATCTTTATTCAATTCTTGACAAAATCCTTCTGGGCTTGTATCTTTCATTATGGGGTGACCTTTGATCATTTGGGAATTTTTCTGTCCATTCCCATTACTATTATCGAGTTGATGGGATTTTTTGTACTCGTGATGAGAGCCAAGGAGACCCTTCGACTCATCAATGGGCTACTCAAGTTTGACCACGAATTTGCAGGTAAGAAATTCAATTTCCGCCTAATCACCGTAACTGAAATGAAACATGAATAACGTGGACCAAGTTGTAATGAAAAAGGAACGCTTTCGAGTTCGACTTAATTTCAAGGCCAAGAGTGTCAAATTATTAAACATAATGAAAATTATTTTTAAATACCAAGTTATTATAATTTTCTAAATTTTGACTCACAATTTTGAGGTTTTATAATGAAAGAAAAGAATCATGGACTAATTTTATTTGTCACAATGAACGGCACAAAACATTTGTTTTCGTGTGATTCCAAAGCATCAAATTAAAATTAAACATGGATTCAAAGTCAAAATTCACTGATTTAACTGGACCATTTTTCCATCATATATCAACAGTTGAATTTCTGGAGGGAGAGCGGGCCGTGAATACAATTCCTAGGGTACGCAACATAATCTACTTGGAGTTTGGGCATATGGTGGCAAGACTTGTAATGGCAGGGATTACTGTAATTTGGTATCAACTGACGTACCCTCAATCCCTCCTCCTCCTCCCTCGTTGGCTGTGTCCGGAAGTGGACCACCCCTGTCATCCCCTCCTCTACTGGCTATTTATCACCATTGATATTTGGCTGGTCATGACAGTAGCAGTACGGATCCACTTGTATATTTACATCATGCTTTTGGCCACCACCAGCGGGTTGTCTGTCCTCAAAGTGATGAGGTACACAAATAATTTTTTTTCTCCATTGCCAAATAAAACATACCCAGAACTTTGCGATCAGCCGAGCAGGTGATCGTCTGATCGATCGGAGATAGATTGACATTTTTTCGTGGGTGGAAAATCTTACACTTTTGACGAGCCTGGCTCGGTGCAAAAAGTAACGGCAGGGTGAACAAACAAAATTCTCCACCATTTTTTCCCATTTCTCCCATTTTTCAGTGATGTTGAGTACATTTTCATCATTTCTGGGTAAATATTTGAGAATTTCCAGTGAATCTTTGAGATTTTCAAAGCATTTCCATCATTTTTAGGTGTATTTTTGGGATTTTTGGGTGAATTTGGGCCATTTTTCAGTGATTTTCTATAGTTTTCAGTGATTTTTTGGTGCAAGAATCAGTGCGGCTCCGCGCACTCTTTTAGGCCATGTAAGATTTTTCACCCACGCATTTTTTATAAAATTGCTTGATCGTGATCAGATGGATCAGATTGAGATGGATAAAATTTTTAAAAAATGTAGTTGATCGTAATTGTATCGATCGCCCAAATCAAAGTTCTGGATATGAAATAGAATGTAGAACAGTAATTATTGAAATTTAAAGGGAGCAAATATGTTGGACTCATGGGGACGAGAATGAGCGGGAGGAGAGACGGGAGCGATTGATTGACTACTTTCGTCAATCGAACGTCCTTTGGAATCATACGAGTAAACTTTTTAGAGTGATCACGCCCGCGATAATTCCGTGTGCCCTCATTGCGATTGCTATGACCAACTACACGTTGATTTACAGTAAGCGAATTCTGGGACCATTGAGAGTGTGGGGTGGGGTGCTGTGTTTACTCTCGTCCTTTTTCATGGTGGTCATCTCGTACACTTGGGCACGTTGTGCTGAACTCAATTTTCAAGAGTCGGAGGGATTCCGAAGTGAGGTCAAGGAGCAATGTTACTTGGGGAAGGGAAGGGTGGGACAGAGAAACATTAAAATAGGGGTCATGCATAGAATAATTTCGGGGTGTAGACCCATGAGGTTGGAGGTTGGACAGTTTTATAACATTGAAGGGGAGGAGTCTCTCTCTTTTCTCCATTCCATTGTGGACAACACCGTCACCACTCTCTTGCTTTTTTGAACTGTGTGGATTCTCTAAGTTTTGGGCAATCCAGTTTAACATTCAAGTCCAGTGTAAGGCCTCCCGTGGCCCGTGGGACTCAAGTCGAATGACTACAAAATACCAACTAATGTGTACATAATGTCTGATAATGTATTGATTGAAGGAGCGTATAATTTTAAATATCTTGGACTTGGACTTGATGTCAACTTAAATTTTAGAAATCATTATATTTTTGTCAAAAAACGTATGAGTGCTGCCATTGGCTGTTTAAATAGAATTAAGCGTTTTATTTTATTTAATGTCTTTAGTATTTTTATAAATGCATATGTGATGTTACTGATACTGAGGTTACCTCAGTGAGGTAACTCACATCAGGTATGTGAGTTACCTACTGAATATACCGAGATGGGTAGGTTTTCTCTATATGACTTGGGCAAATGGACAAGCCTAATCCCCCGTAAGCATTAAGTCTCTTTTTTTCGTTGTTACTTTTTTTTGATTTGTTATGTTACTTTTTCTTGTTACTCTGCCAACTGTTTTACTATTTTTATATGTTCAACTAATTATGATTTATCTATGGTACTTGCTTGTGGTTATGGTGTCCGTCTTGGAAACCAGTTTTGTAAACTGTATGATTTGACACTGAAATAAAATATACTAAACTACACTAAACTAATTACCTCACAAAATACACCACCCCCCGGTTATTCCTGGTCCCTCTGTGGCTAGAAAAGGAGACTACACTGAGGGATGCCATGGTAAATGTCAACTTATTACGCCCTCTATTCTTCACGTTTTTTAAACAAGGCTCAGTCCGGGCGACAATATCACTTTCCCCCAATTCAATTTCAAAATTTAGCTATCCATGCCTGGACAAACAGGCTATTGAAAAGTACATTTCTATGCCGCAAGTGTCGCTCATGTCGGTGAACTGTCCCATTGCAAAATCAACTTGCTACGCCCTCATGAAGGGGGTCCTCACGCGGTAGTTACATTTCCCGCGACCCGCCACCCGCGACCCTAGTATTTCCAAAATGTTCTTCCTTGGCAGGGTCTTGGGTCGCGGGTCTTGGGTGAATAAGTTCAATTTCTACCCCCTAGGGCTATGTATTTTTAAAAATAGTTTTTTTATGTTAAAACTTTATTTTTGAAATCTAATATTTCAACACCAAGTAGTGTAGTATCTAGTATGTCTACCATTAAATTTTGACATTAATTCGATTGTAGACTTGAGTGATTCAGACAATTTTTCACGATGATGATGATTCACATTTTTTCACTTGTCCTGAACTTGTTTTTTAAGAATTCAAAATCGGTTTGATTTGAACTTCTTTGTTTTGAATCCTCAATAATGGACCATTAGTTGCCAATTGGATTCAAATCCATGGTCAAATTTCTTTACACCAAACATTTTCACAACGGTCGTCCAAAATCTTCAAATTTCTCATTCCCTTATTTAATATGGCTCCGTCTTGCATTAAATTTAATTTTTTTTTGTTGTGGAAATAATGTTGAGTCCTTGAAGGCTTTAGTGTAAATAGGAAGTATTTTAAAAAAATAATATTCACTACTAAATTAATTTTTTACTTTTTTGACTCAACACCGGAAAATGACGTCACCCCCCTCGCACAAAAAATAAAAACCATCGTAAACTTTAATTAAATTATAATACTTCTGCGATTACAAAATTAATTCTTTTTGCAGTTCTGTATTGTCTGTTTCTCCTTGTTGATTAGCAATCAAGTTCAATCCCGGATTCGTCCGTAAAAAGAGAATTTTACCACTTTTCTTCACCTAGTCAAAAATCCGTCACCTCGTACTTTTTCACCAAAAATCTATAAATTTTTCCTATAAAATTAAAATAGTTTTGATTTCTTCTGACGGATAAAGTCATGACTCACAATATACTTGTCTTTAAATAATTTTGAAAAGTAGTAGTAGTGACTTTTTAAATTTTTTTAAAAAAGATTTTGACTGGCTTTTGAAAGTTTTTGTTTTTCTCACCGATAAGTCCTATTTTTTAAACACTAAAATTTTATTGATAAATCTTGTTGAAGCAGAGAGGTTCCTCTTTCGTGTTCTCTTCTTCAAAATTTTAATTATAGTTATGCTTCTTCATAATTTGACGATCTTCTTGGTGGCTTCAAAAATTTGTTAAATTTTTTGAACACTAAATAATTGTATATGAAGAATATGAATCTCTGTTCTACTATTTTATTTAATACAACTATCTAACACTCTTATAATTATAAAAAGGTCACGTCAAAAAAGTCACTTGGAGAAAAAAAAAACTACGCGCAATTTCACGAGCGCCCTCAAGAGGTAGAAAGTGAACTTTTCACGGTTTACATTCAGAGGAGGAAGTGATCAATGGAAAACATACAGTAGAGTGAAGATAGATTGCCCGATGAAAAATACAGACTTGATAAAATTACCGAATAAATATTATAAAGCTGATCAGACTGGTTGATGTCAGTGTAAAACCTCAGTTGTACCACCATATTAAAGGGTTAGACAAAAAGTACAGGCTGGAAGATGATTTACCTTATAATATGAGAATTCGTAAAAATGTTCAAATGAAAGCTAGGAAGGAAGCCATTCAGTTAGAAAAAAGAGTTTACTTTTAAAAAAAAAAATGTACATTGATGATGTTAAACAAGATGTAGTCAACAATATTGTGGTACCCAGAACAATCGACAATATCTAATACAACAGGCAAACGTCTCTTAATTATAATAATACTAATAATATAATATAAAATTATTGAGGGTCTGCTGATCCAGCAGACGGACAAGAAATTTCTAATGAACTCACAAAAGTTTTTAAAATTGAGTAAGAAATGGCTACCGATTATCACCGCCATCAAGATGCTAAACAATCAATTTTAAATTCAAAAAAATTAATGATACCACATCTACTATCTAAATATGAATACCGTCATTAAATTGTACTTTACTTATGCCTGAAGAAGGGGTCAGAATGACTCCGAAAGCTTGCAATAAATAAATGTAAAAAACTCACGTATTGCCAAATAGATTAAAATGTTTAATAATATAATATTATCGTGGAACTGTAAGCAGTTATATGGAAAAAGCAATACTTTCTATAACAGAATTCTCAAGATAAACTCAAGCATTTTCTTTATTTGTGAAACATGGTGTGTAATTTATCAACCGCCTAAACTTAATAAAACTTATGATATTATTAATCAAAATGCTACTAAAGCTGATACAATTATTAATGGGAGACATAAGGGGGGTTATATAGTTGGTATTACAAATAATGTTAAACACAGCATTGTAAAACAAGAGGAAAGCTATATTATTATATTAATTGATAATATCTAGTATATGTTCGTGTACTCAAACCTCAAAAATGGTAATACAGAATTTAATACTAACTTTGATGAAATTGAAAACCTGGTATGTCAAAACAAAACATTAATTACTATGGGAGATTTCAATGCTAAAATTGGAAGATGAGATGCCCTATTATTTAGTGTAGAGAATGTTAGACAAAATAAAGATGATTTAGAAAATGAAAAAGGTAAAATAATTATAGAAAGATGGGTTGGGTTCTACATTATGGGACTACACATTGTCAATGCCCATGTTGTCAATGCCAATCATGTTAATGCCATTGTAGTTAATGCATCTTTCCACTTAAAGGCAGTCGTCACAGACACATCCTACAGCCTTTATTCCTTCTTGACCCGTACCAGGATAAATGCGACGAACAGTTTCTAAAAACCTTAGAAGCTTTCGTCCTCTTTCCCTAAT
>JAQIVZ010003505.1:0-13755 GCA_034700945.1 Arrhopalites spinosus
ACAGTCAAAATTGAGTTGAGTTAACTTGTACTTTTTACAGATGGTTAAAATTATGCCCCATGGCCATAAACATTTGAGAGCATTTTGAGACAAATTGTGGGATTTTAATGCCTTCATTTTAGTGCTAATGATGTAATTGGATATGATGATAATTTTGTGTATGTAGTTTTCATATTTTAATAGTTAGTGGTGGTGTGTACTACATAGACAGCCAAAGAAAGTTTAAATATTAAATGTACTTTGTATGTGGACTCTCTTTATATGCTAAAAAGGGGGGTCAAAAAAAGTATTCAAAGTCTTCATCATAGACATAACAAATTGACAAAGTTTTTCTTATTAAAAAACTCCCCCGTCAAAACTTTCTCTCTCTCTCTCTCTGTCTTTTCCTGTGTGAAAAAAAAGTTTTTTGACGAGACGATGAAAGTTTGATGATTTTGTGAGATATGTATAAATTAAAAATTAATTCGAGTCTCGTCATAATATTCTTCATTATTTTCTCATCCCCCTCACACTCTCCCTCAAGATTATTGTTAAGAATCTCATTAGAAGGAGTAAAATGCAGAAGGAAAAAAAACATGTTGGAACTTGTCGCAACTCATTAATTTATTTTGTTTACAAGCTTGAATGATCAAAAGTCAGTGAACCAAATAATTTTATCAAGAGGAATTTAACCTTTTCAAAAAAATATCCAACCTTGTCAAATAATAAACCACAAAGTAAAATTTTATTTGGGTTAAATATTTAAACTTTCTCTACTTTTTTTTATATTAAATTTTCTAATAGATTGAGATTGAGACATGAAACATTTCTGTCTCCTTTGTAGAGAGACACATGGAATTTCTCTCTCGAGTACAAAAAAACAAGTTTAGACAAGATTTGACATAGACAAACAATTGTAAATGAAACAGCTCACTGACCCAACTTTTTTTTCCTGTCTTCAAAATGAACCAACAACTCACAACTTGGGTATTTTTTTCATGTTCATCAAGACTTGGATTTTATTTCCCTTGAAACTTGTCCACAAAATTTTTTTTTCGAGTCTCCATATCCCTTCCCTGACATTTGATTTTTTTTTCTAGTTTGAAATTTGTGTGACGTGTCTGCTGTCTTTCAAAAAAAAGTTTCACCAGAAAGAGAATGAGGACTCAACGGACCATGAAAACATGTCAGTCTCATAAAAATGTAATTCGTTTTGTCAGCATAAGCGTCAAAATGACTTTCCCCTGTCCCCGTGTGTCAAGAGAAAGGAGGAGGAGGAGGGGACTGACAAATAGACAAAGTTGATCCTGAAAAAAATGTTCTCACCTAAATTCTAAATCCATCATAATTCATAACCACAACTAAATTTTGAAAATCAAGTCTGAAATATTGTAACATTTTTTAAAGTGAACAAAAAAATTGTACAGTGTTTATTTTAACTGGCGTGAATGAAAATGAAAATGTTTTGAAAGTTGTCTGTAGCTGGAACTATCGGCACTTGGCATTTTGTCTTGTGAGAGCCAGAGTAAATATTGATAGTTGGACAAGATTAACATATAAAAAAATTGTGTAAAATTGGTAAAGTAAATTTTCAGGTGGTTATGTGTGTAATCCACGTCTTGTGTTTACAATCTCATCCTCTAAATTTTAACTGTAAACATTGACTCACCACAATCAAGGCAGTCAACTTGGTGAACATGATTGACCTTCATTTGTGTTTGTCTATCTGCTCTCTCTCTCTCTTTATTAAAATCTGCTCCAAATTTTCACTTGAATTTTACCCACGTCTTTCCTTTTTCAATCATGACAAAAATAAATAATATTTTTATCATTTATTCTACAGATTGAGCCACTCTGATTGTAAGTGGATTTTTTCAATGTTTTTTTTTGTAGTCTACAAAAAACCAAAAAGTCATTTTTGGTAGTAAAAATATACATGATATTTGTTTATAGTTTTGCACTATAAATTCTCTAGTCAATGCATGTAATCTGTATCTGTATAAAAAAAATCCAAATAAACTGGAGCTGGAGCTAGGACGACGACAGTGTATCACTGTTATCACTAATCGTTAAAAATGATGGAGAAAAAAAGAGAACAAAACAAGTTGCATCATTGTCCCTATTTTTATGTAACATGAAGATAAATGGAGGAGAGAGAGAGGAGGTCAAAAAGAATAAAAACTGAGAATTTTCATCCTCGTAAACATGTCGTCAGTCTCACTTGAGTGAGTCTGAATAGGCAACTAGTTATACATAGTCACAATCATTATCTTTTTGTCCATTTTCTCTCTCTCTCTCTCTTTCTCCTCATTTCCATTTTTTTCACTACCAAATAAAATCAAGTTTCATTTTCCATCACTATTTTTTTTCTTTTGTGCATATCATTCATTTTTATTGTCCCCAGAAACTTTCTCCAAAAAATTTTTTTCACTTTTCTTTTTTTTCTATACAATCCAATGCCAATAACGAAGAATTTAATTGTACTTTCCCCTGTCTACTAGCTGTGGCTGTAGAATTATAAAAAGACTCGTCCTGACTTGGATTATTTTTTTATATTTTATCTCTGTTGCAATTTATATTTTTAAAATTTTTATCTGCATGCATAAAAAATTCAAAACGATTTGATTGAACAATGAAAAAAATGGTGTAAAATTCCAACTAAATTTTCCCCATTTTGAGCAAAAGGAGAAAGTAGAAAAGGAATAATGGAGCGAGAAGAACGAGAGGAGAGTGACAAAATAAAAAAGTAAAAAAGTCTTTGTACTTTTTTTTGTTACTTTTATATTCAAGACCGGGAGGCCTTTTGACTATTTGCCATGATGCTTAGATGAGTTTACCTTAACTAGAAATTTTTTTGTCGATATTTTCTACATAAAATTTCAATCATTCAGACTCAACTTTTTTTTCTCTCACCATAACCATCAAACTCTCAATTTTTTTTCAAGTGAGAGCACCAAATTGTCATAAAATACCAATACTCCATACATTGTGTCAGTAACAAGAGACTTTCTTCTCTGAGACGAAGTCGTCATGGTATGGTATGTCATGGCTCCATAGTAAGAATGATGACACAGTTGAATGAACACCAACAAAAAAAATAAATGGTCATAGTTTCGTCACTCATGGTCCACACTCTAGTTACAACGAAATAGTAGCCAATATAATAAAAATGATTTTGGAAAAAAAAAGTTCAAAGAGTTTTTTTCCAGGGAAAGACAAAAATGGTCAATTCGTGTTCTATTTTTTACATTGAAAATAACACACACAATGTATTTCACTTGTCACACAAGAAAAGAGAGAGAGAGAGATGTCATCAATTTGATTACCTAGAGCGAGAGACTTTATTTTGTACATGTTGACGTCACACACACACACACAAGCCAAACAAAACAATTGATTTTAGTCAAGCGTGTCAACAAAATCAAGCAGAATCTACAACAAGTCACTCTCCCTCACACACACAGCCCATCTCCACCATCTCCACCATTATCTCCTTTTTTGTGACCAACTTTTCTCTCCCTCCCTTTTTTATGAACCGACTTCTTTCTCTCTATTTTCGTATACAGTTTCAAGATTTATTTGAAACTGAATCTGTGTACATACAAACTCAATTAAATTTAAATGAATTTATTCAGTCTTCCTTCACACACACCCACAAAAACACCTTTCTCCTCTTTTTTGTGTTGTGTGAAGAGAGAGAGAGAGAGAGAGAGAGAATCTCCCTATCAATTTAAAATGGAGCTTTTGTATTAGACAATGACAGTTTTTAGAGAAAAACAAAATCTAAAATTGAAAACATTTTTTTTGTGGGAGGAGAGGGAGGGAAATGTGAGCTGTCATTATTTTATTTTGAAAAAAATAAAATATCATGCATTTCTATAGACCACATTCCCTCAGTTGACGTCAACTTGTTCTAAATTTGAAAAAACGAAAAAAAACAACACTAACAAGTTAAAAAAAATGATACGTAATTTGAGCTCTCTCACAAGTCATTTTACAATTTATCAAAAAAACCAACATGATCTCACTCACAATAAAGTAAAAAACATTTTCATGGACAACACTCCAATAAGGCTTAATTTAACAAAAAAAGAAAATGGAGGAGGGGGGAGGGGGGAGGGGGGAGAGTCAAAATTCATGAGGGAATTTTACCCTCACTGTTTTTGTCTCAAAATTGAGAAATTTCCTTTTAGCTTTACGTAAAATTTACAAACAGGAAGTGTACCCTCATGTAACCCCTATCACTACGTAGTAGTACGTAAGCTACTGATGTACTTGTACCGTACAAATTGGAAGAGTTTAGGAATTAATTGATTTTGTCAAAATGTATAGAACGCATAATGTAACCGTATACGATACACATGAGTACACGGAGTACATGTACTTGAATTTAATTTATAATGTTAAACTTCATACCCTTTCAATGTATTAGACTACGTAGTTTGTACTACACGTAAATAGTATCCTTGTAGTCCAAGAAATTTGGGAAAGGTGAGAGAAAGAGATGGAGAGAGCAGAGACTGTTGTGGTTGGGGGATAGAAGATGAAGGAAATTCAGATTGGATGGAGGTTTTTGCGGCCCCATTGATCTCCACTTATCGTTCGTTACATTAGTTAAATAAATGAGCCTCATCCAAACCCCCACCAGATTTCCGCTTTAAATTTTATGTTCTCCTATCACTATAAACCATTCTATCTCCCCCCCCCTCTCTCTCTCTGTGAATTTTGAATATAATGGAGTCAATAAGATTTCCACACTCTAATTCCCATCCTCCTTCACTTTCTCCGCTTTCTCTCCTGTAACGTAGCACCTTTTCCACGAAATTGGCTCTCTTTACTTGGAATTCGATCTCATAATAAATTTACAACAAAAGAAATTCTTTTTTCTCTTTCAAAAAAATTAAGTGTTAGAGAGAGAGGTGGACTTTGATTCAAAATTCTGTTTGAAAATAATTTTCTTTTTATAAATATCTAGTCATATCATTTCCTGTACATGCCATGAAATTATAGCCTCAACTTCCCCTGTTCCCCCTCATAAATAAACAAGAGAAAGCAAAGAGGGGCTACTACGAAAAAGGAAGGATGGAGGAGGACAAGCCAAGTCTCAAGTGGACACAGAGGAAGTCACAGGCTCGTTTTCTATTTCAGAGAGAGAGAGAGGAGATTCAGAATAGACACAAAAAGGAGAAGTGAATCTGTGAACCGTTTTTTTTTGTCCGGTTTTCGAGAAGACCGTAAAAGCGTCTCTCTCTGTCACACTTACGATTAGAGTGAACACGAAGAGAAAGTTGGTAAGAGGAGCAGACGGGCCATGTCCACAAATTACTTTTCTTGTAAAATGAAAACTTTTTCTCCCCCCTCCACTCTTCTCTTTTACGTGAAATGTATACCTAGGCCACCATATAAAATACAATGGTAGAAAATACGGAGAAATGCTTCAATGGATTTTCTCTTTGTCTGGATAGCAAATGGCGAAAATGTTCAGAGGATTTTCTCATTGGATTCCTCTAAAGTTTAAATCTCACAGAGAGAGAGAGAGAGAGAGAGAGAGATAAGAAGAAACCTTATGACCATTTTCCCCTCCCCTAAAAGTATTTTACTAGGAATTTTATTCTAAGGTTAAAAAGGGAGGATACAAAATAATACCAAAAATTTTATTCTTCATCCCATCATACCAACACAATCCCTGCCCATGACAGCTATGACTCTCTCAACCACTTTGAAATTTACCAAGGGTCAAAAAATACTAGAAAATATCTTTGTATTCTTAAATGGAAAAGTTTATTTTTTTCAACTTAAACTAAACTCCCACTCTTCATTGTCATTGTGTATACATTTTCAATGTAAGAAAAATATTAAGTTTTTTTTCATGGTCAAAATACAAAAGGACATGAGGTATTCAATGGGAATGTGACCTTACGAGTACAATAGGTCATTTTACCATTGTAAAAATGTGTATTGAGAATTGTAAAGACATTTTAAAAAGATTAAATTTTCATTTTAAATTAATTTTAAAATTTTTAATTCACTTTAGTGACTATCACTATGTACTACATAAGTATCAATAAATTGACACAACTTCTCACGTACACATTTTAGTTCCTTGCTCTCTCTCTCTCTCTCTCTCTCCATTCTACTAATTCCAATTTAACATCGTTTGATTTCTCAATAAAAGACAGACTAAATGTGGAGAAAATAATAATAAAAAAAGATTAGAATTCTCACAGCCTCATCATTGATTTCTTGGAATTGTAACTAGAGAGAGAGAGAGGAAGAGAGAATTTGAATAGAAATTTCTTTTCTTTTTTGAGTGTAAATTGCCTCCATAATTTTCTAAGCTTTTCTCCTATAAATTCCTTTTCCCCCTCCTCCCCCCTCCACTCCCCACAAACTTGCCTTAGCTATAATGGGTAAGTATGATACATGTACTTTTGATATTAAAGTTGAGTACCTTGTACAAGTATTAATTCCACTGGGGGGAAGCCAAAGGGATAAAACATGAAATTAATATGAGGTCTTTACAATCCTCCTTTGCCACAATTTTGTACAAAAAGTTGTAACTCTAAAAGTCATCATTTTGGTATCTGTATCTGTAATAGTGAATCACACTCTCTTACCTGTCTATTATTGTCTAGCCTCCTTTTTTCAGAAATAATCCTTCCATCTTCATTTCCATTCTTTTTTGTCATTTACCATTTTACCATTAGTCTTTCTTCCTCATGTAGGATACTTTTGTAGGATCGAGAATGTAATAAAGAATGAGAGGGAGAGAGAGATAATAGTCGACACGTCCTTCCCATAATTTGCACAAGTCTCTCTCTCTCTCTCTCTGTCTCTCTATAAAGACATATCCCCTCTATCATGACAACAGTCTCCCTTGACTTACACCATGCCGTAAGGTAGATTATCCAGTCTCTTATTTCTTATCCAGTTTCAGGGATTGTGTCTCATGGAATGACGACGTGAAAAAAAAATATTTTGTTCCATTTTCCTCCTCCTCTTTTTGCAATAGACTACAATTCAATTTCGCCCCAATTTTTTTATCCTTAATAAAGTATGCAAGGCGAGACTGGTGCAATCAACCCATTTGAGCCACCCTCAATGCTTTCAAGGAGAGAGGAAGCTTAGCAAGAGAGAGAGAGAACTAAAGTGTGTGGTGAAAGCAGAGAGCACTTTTTGTCCTTTCACTCTCAACATAAAGGAAATACGTAACATCCTCCTTTCATTTTTTTAGTGGTCTTTGCACTTTGCTCTTTATTGGCATCATCAGTATAATATTTCTAGGTCAATCATCATCAAGGGTTAAGTAACAAAAGAGAGAGAGAGAGCTCTGTCAAGTGTGGATATTAATGGAACAGCCAAAAGAGCAACGTCTGGACAAATATTTCTTTATATCCAAAAAAATGAGGACACCTTTTTTTAAACTCTAGAACAAATGACAAAAGGGGTTTAGAGACTAGAGGATTTTTTGAAATCTAGACATAAATTCTTCTTTATATTTTGTACTAGGTTACCTATACGTCTATTCTCATCTTTTTCTTTGTAGAGAGAGAGAGAGAGAGAGAGAAAGTGACAAAGTTTGACATATTTCTTTGGGTTTAGATTATACAGAATATGACCTTAAACTTTTCACTTTCTACAGAAGCTCGTGCCTTTCTCTTTGTAATAAAATTTGGAGGGAGTATGGATTTTTTATGTCTAGCTACATTTATTTTCTCCCTTTCCACTTGACTTGAACCACCTTCACACGCAACGAGTCTATACAATAAAGAAAATTCCTTTTGAACATTTCCAAGTCCACCACATGCTTCTCATAGAGAGAGAGATGAAAAAAAAAGTTGAGTGTCACATTGTGTAAAGGAAATAGTACATTGAGAAAATCTCCAAGGATGAAAATTAGAGAGAAAGCTCTCTTTATTTAAGGAAAGCTTGTTCATGATGATAATAAAGTATAATCATTACCTCAAAAAAATGATCCAACTTCCTCATTACAATCACTATACAGTTAAACTTATCACCTTTAACCCTCATTCTCTCCATTTTCTTGACAATAATAAATAATAGAATTCAAGGAATTGAGTTGCCAAAACTCTTTTCATGTTTCCTTTCTCTCTCTCTCTCTCTTGATCTTTGGTGTCTTTTATTTGGTAAAATTACATGACCACTTTCTACAATTTACGCTTCCGTTTTTCCCCTCCACTTTCAACTTTTCCTCTTTACACATTTTGGAAGCCCCAAAAATAGAACAAGAACAAAAAACAAAAATTTAATTTGACTTTGCTCATGTCTCTCACAAATGAAATTTCCACCCCGTCGTCCCCTCTCTCTCTCTTTGGGCAACTCAATTTCCATTCGTGTGAGGTTTTTGTTTGTCTCTTCTTGTTGGTTTTGTGGTGTGGAGCTCAAAGCTGGACAGAGCTAAAGAGAGTAAACACAATCATAATCATAAAAAAATTGTCTCCATTGTTCCCTCCTTTCAAAAGCCCTAGAGGGAAAGTCAAATGACCAAAACTTATTACCTCATTTTCATCTCCCTCCTCTTAGTCTAGTCTAGTCTCCTCCCTCTCTCTTTTCTCTACTTTCTCTTTCATTCCCTAAAATTCTACACAAGCAAACTTACAACTTACAACTTTGTCTATTTTTTTACTTTACTCTAAATTCTTACATTTAATTTTCTTGCAAAACAATTTTCATGAAGAATGTTAGTTTGTAAAGTTAACAATGTAAGAAAGAAAGTTAAAAATTTTTTATACAAATATTTTTACAGATAGCTTTTCTTTGTTTTTGTGGTCTAATGAAAAAAATATATAAAGAGAAAGTTGGTGAACTTTTAATTATGTTCAATGTGTATTTGTAAAAGTGGAACGGCATTTTTTTAAAAAATATTTTGTAAAAATACGCTCAAAATTGAATGCCCAGCATTAAGGACAGAGTAACGTCATGAATTTGGTTGCAGAATGGCATGAAAATGAGCAAGAAATATGCAATGTAATTTGTAGACTTGAGACGTAATGATGGGAATTGAGAAAAGAAGGAGGAAGAGAAATATCGTCAGAGATTTTGATCAAGACGAAGATGATGCAAATTTTGGAAGGATAAAAAAAACAAAAGAAAAATAGTATGCAAATTTCAAGGATGAAAGAAACAAGGAGGGACTTTGTTTACGTCGAATTTGTATTCTGTACTAGTCATTGTGTTCATTATCATTAAATTGTCCTTGTTCTTTTTGTCTCTTCTTTTTTTCTTCTCTTCTCCTCCTGTTGCTCTTTCTAGTATTTCTCTTCCGGAAGTTGCCAGTACAAACTGGAGAAGTTGGTGAGACTTGAGAGAACAAAAGAGAGAGAGTAGGAGATGACAAGTGTCAAGTGGGTTGAAAAAACAAAAGGAATTATTTTTTATTATTTACGGTATTTGTCCTTTATCTAGTCAAGTTCATTGGATTCACGTCATTTCTCATTTATTATACAGATTAGGGATTTATTTATAATAATTTATGCAATTTCCTCTTACCTATTTTCTCTTACTATGAAATTTGAAATGTCAAATAATTAGCTTGTAAAATAATATTTATTTTATCAACTTGATCTTTCCTCCTTCCAATATTTGTACTCGTATTGTGTACAAAAACGATGGTACTTATATGCAATGCACAAAAATAGGATTAAATTTTAGTGTCTTTAAAAATCCTGACAATTTTTTGTGCATTAAATAAAATAAATGCATATTTTTGACATTCTGCATACAATCTTTTCTCAAGGTTTTTGAAAATGTGAAGAGAATAATTTTTAAAAGTGTCAATGAAAAATATTTCATCGTTTCTTTTTTAAGGAATGGCCCACTTTTTTCAATAAAAAAAAAGAATTCCCAAAAGAATTTCTCTTGAAAAAGAATGTTTTAAACATGACTTGACGTTTGGGAAATTGATATTCACAAATTTTATGAACAATATTTCATTTTTTGTGAAACTTTTTGAAATGTTTTCATCCTAGTTTACATTAATCTAATATCTGTATAGGGGGCATGATGTACAATTTAATAAATTGGATTAAAATAAAATGATAAAAGTCAGGAAATTATTTAATTCTAAATTAAACTCAAGACTCACCGACAAGCAGCCGTAACGCCCGCACTAGAGCTAGGAATTCCTTGGTCAGGGAATGGAGGTAATTGATTCCAACATCCATTTAGAGTATCATTCTCACATTTTTCAAATCGATTTGATTTATTTGTATTTGTAACTTGCATTTTCAACGTCTCATTGGCTGTCATCACCTCCCTTATTAAATTACTAAATGTTAATACAATACAAATAACCAATCCCAATAATTTGTACACTGCCCCTCCTCCTCCCATAAGCTCTCCCTTCATTCTGAATTTATTTATTTATTTTCAAAAAATAATCATAAAACTTTGTCAGAATCACTTTTTCAACTTTTTTTTTGGTCACAAAATTGAAGCACAGAATAATAAATAAAAAAAAGTGAATTGTGATGAAAAACAATTTTTGGAGTTGAAAATTTGTTTCTTTCTTTGAATCCTTTGAGAGAGAGTTGAGAGTGTCAAAGTTTAGAAATTTCGATTTGGACTTAATTTTTTATACATGAAGTTAAATGTAGTTTAGAAAAAAAAATTGTTGATTGAGTTTAGGCTCTGAGACCCAGATAAAAAAAATTCCGGCGTGTTGTTTACTTTATCAGCTTAACGTTTATTTTTTGTTTTCTCTCTCCCTCTCTGCCATGAGACAGGACGAATACAGAGTACACGGATGACGGTCTTTGGTGAGATAAAAGTGGAATGAGAATGTGAGAGCGGACAGACTGTATAAAATCTACCCGGGTATTTTCTCCATAGTCAAAAATCTCTTGGTGGATTTTTTGGAATGCCTTGCGCTTCAGAGAATCAACTGTTCTGTACTATACACAGAGAGACAGAGAGGGGGAGCCTTTCCAATGTACTAAAAATCTTCTCCCCGTGTCTCCTCCATAATCTTTCCCTTAAGAGTGTTTTTTGTAGCTCGTGGCAATTTTATCTACAAAGGAATACTAAATTGTATTTAATCACCGTATTAAATTGAAATTTCCTTTTTATTTTATATTTAAAAAAAATATCAATCTCAAATTTTAATTTTTTTCAGGCAAGTTAAAGTTACACAAAAACTAAAAAGTTTGATTCATTAATTATAAAGTTTAATTGATAAAACGTAGTTATGACCCTCTTTTTCTCTTATATCGACCCAGGACCCAGACCCATATGCCATGGCCTGGCTATAATCCCTGTGGGAGTTGATTGGTTCATTGAGTTGACAAAAAAAAATTTGTCTTGTTGAGGATTTTGGATTTTAGTCTTATGGAGAGAGAGAGTGCTAAAGCATGTAGAGTGTAAGTCTTTGATTATTTATATAAGAATTGTCTAAATTGGCCTTTGGTTTCTATGACTCTCCATCTTTGACCCTCTCTGTAATTTTATGGAGGAGACAATGAATGATTGGAGAGATTCCAAGGATGGATAATGAGACTCCAATTATATCTAACAATGTAATGAAAGTATTATTATTATTAATAATGAAAAAAAAATCAATAGGAGATTCAATAGAAAAAAATAGGGGGGAATTAATGGCTATGGGCTTCTCCACTCAAAAAAGTATTGAGAAATCCTCTCACGTCCTCTTCTCTGTAAGGGAGACGAGAATGACTATTTTTTCAATGAGATCAACTAACTATGAGAACACTCTTTATTATTTCTTTATTATCTTCCTTCTTCTTTTTCTTGGATCCTTCCAGGAGCAGGACACAAAAATGATGAACATTTGCCCTCTAATATTGTCAAAACTTATTTTTATTTTCTCTTTTAATCTTTTTTTATCACTCCACAGATACTGATGCATGATGTGCCTACCGCCTACCTCAACTAAAATTATTATTATCATCTTCATCTTGTTTTTTTAAAGAGAGAATTGAGAGGAATATAAAAAAATGTAAATTGAAATAAACTCAGGTTACTATTTTTATACACGACAAATTACAAAATTTTAATGTCAAAATGTCAAGGGTAAAGAAATGTGAGGGACGTAATTCTAATTATGATTTCATTTTACAAATTAAAATTAATTTACTCATAAACTCATGTCCATGTCTACCTGTCGCCTGTCATAATATCAACCCCCTTAGTTGTTAAATATAAATTTTAATATGAAAAGCATTGACGTTTGTTTACACATAAAATTCTACTTGATAATGGTTCAAGTAGAAAATTTGTAAATCTAGTTTTATCACTTAACCAAATTAAAAACTCATGTAGATTGTAATTAACTACCTCATTTCCTTTTCTTTCAAAGACACGCACGGGGGCTAATACAATTGGAGAGAGCTTGAGGCGAGTAAAATAATTTTTAATTTCCCCTTCCGTTTCAACCTCAACTTTCTCAACTTCCCCCCCCCCCTCCACCTCCTTCCTCTCTCCATATTTCTTGTCCTCTGTAGGAGGCATTTGTATAATTAAAATGAGAGTTGTTTGGTGTTGATGTACCTGTTGAAATGTAAATGTACACACACACTCCATTTTTTTAAAAATTGTATGACCTATGAGTGCCTATGACGTAATATTTCATATTAAATTTTGTAATATTTTGTTTTTTTTCGTATTTTGTAACAAAATTTTTATATTTATTAACAACAATTTTTATCCTTCATTCTCAGTTATACAATTTTTTTGCTACTACATAACACACATTCTAGTACATGAAAATCTGTATTATGGATGCGATCCATGGATGGAAGAATTTTGAGAATTATTTTATTACTGTGATTTTTTGTATATTGTGAACGAATTTTTTATTTTATTTTATCTCTTGTTGTAATTTTTGTTGACTTGTTTGGCCAAAGAGAGGAGGAATGTCGTAGACAATTTTCAATTGTGGAGGAATTTATTCCCATGAAAATTTTCAATGTTCCACGGAGTTCCACCAAAAACAGAAAAGTCCAGTGGGGGGTAGGAAGGTCAGAATATTTGAAGAATTTCATGTAAATTCTTGTTCAAAAGAAATGAGAAGATCAAGTTGTATCAGAATAGAGAGAGAGTGAGTGTAGCTTTAATTCTTGTGGACTAGGTCATATTTTATGCTGTACAGTTCACATAAATCCTGTGTGTCCCCCCCTCCCTCCATCTTACCCTTTCCGATTCTTTTTTTTTATTTGGATCTTTACTAAGAAGGAAAAAGAAGGAGAGGTAGAGGAGATTGAAGGGGAAAAACATTTTGGGAGAAAAAGGAGGATTGATGTACATAGAAATACGTTTCACTACCTCATAAATTACATCTCTCTTTCTCTCTCTTTTCTAGGAACTTGCAAAGCTTTCTTTATAAAAAAGTGAAAGTAAAAGTACGACTCACGAGTAGATTTCCTAAAGATCAAAGTCATGAAGAAGGACTTGAAGAATGAAATTGTATAAAATTGAAAGAGATGGAAATTTCAATATAAATTTATTGTTCAATTTGTACACACTCACTCTCACTCTCTCTCTAGTCAAATATTCATCAAAAAATTAAAGACTTTAGTCCTCCTCATCCATTGTTTTTTTTATACATTTTTTTTTCTCTCTCTCTCTCTCTCCTGTGACTGATACTGATTCTGAATCTGATATTTGTGTGGTGGTCTGAATGACTTGATTTAATTCAGTTTAGCTATTTTCTCTCTGACAGGAAATAAAGAGACTCAAATAGGATTCTTTTATTTTGCTTTTCTCTCTCTCTCTCTCTCTCTCTCTCTCTCTTTGACAAGT
>JAQIVZ010003506.1:0-13728 GCA_034700945.1 Arrhopalites spinosus
GAAAATTTGTTGGTGGTGTTTGTGGTTAATTTGTTCATAAAAGTTCATTATTGTCTGACATATTATCATAAAAAATTTGTATTATAGATTTGGTAGTTATTTTAGAACCTGTGGCCAAAAAAAGACATTTCAAAAAATGGAATTATGTGGCCAAAAAAAGACATTTCAAAAAATGGAATTATGTGGCCAAAAAAAGATATTTTGTGGTCAAAAAGAGATATTTCCTTTAATTTATTGGTAATTGGTATGTTTCCACAAAATTAAATTCACTTGAAAAGCCTATTAATGGTTCAATCGAAAATTGAATGAAAGTTTTATTTTTCATATTTTTCATCTTTAGTTTTGACAAAAAAAGTACCTCCATAATGCTGTGATTACAAAGACAAATTTATTTGGGAAAGCAAATAGAAAGCAAAAGCAATCCACAATTATAAAAATTAACAAACGCAAAATAAATATTTAATAACTACCATCATTTTATGATTAGACAGTGTCTTTTAAAATCTTTCAGCAATTTCCCGTATTTTTCATTGTCATTTAAATTAAAAATGGGGTCCTTGAGTAGTCTCTTGACTACTCGACTCGTGAAAATAAATTCAGAACTTAAAATAATATCCCTAAAAATTTAACCAGTAAATTAATTGTGACCCCAACAAGTCAAAAGGTCAAATTAAAATGGTTGAGTTTTATGGTTTATTTCCATTGTGTACTTCTAAGAGAGCCCACAATTTCATGTTTAATTGCCATTTTGAGTTTCGAAAACTTTTGTGTAGTCTCGTGGATTCTTCCATTGCAATGGAAGACTTCCAAGAATGATTACAAATAATTTGTAATCATTCTTATAAGCCTTAAATAAGTTAAATAGCATAAAAATATTGATAGCTCAATAATTAATCTTTGGACTTTGTTAATTAAATGTTGAAATGACAAAAATATTTTATCAAATAAATGATCCCACTGTTCTAGTGTAAAATGCATGGCAAATAAACTTTCAGGTCGTTTTGGGTGAACTTCACCCAAAACGACCTGAAAATTTGCTTGCCGTGGTAAAATCGGTATGAGAAATTAATTGATTATTTATTTTTTTCCATGTTAACTTAATTGTCTTTCCCTGTTTCTAGTTAAACTGATTTCCTATCAATCACCCAATTAACTTTTCCAGATGAAGGCTCACTCGTTTGGGCGTGCCAGTAAAATGGAGGTTGACCTTGTGGGTTTGATTGCATGGGAACAAAAACGATTCCCAATTTGTTCAAGGTGAATCTCCCTCTCGATTCATCTACAAAAATATTCTCTCATTTTATTCCTAGCATTTCCAAAATTAATCAAAATTTTAATTCCCTTCAAAATGTGGGTTAACTGCAAATGGCGGAGGGTGTGGGTTCAATTGTCATTTATTTTGTGGGTGGGGGGTGCGGAGGTGGGTGTGAATAAATTTGTTTTCGAAAATTTTGAGGATGTCCATTTTTGCACTGGCCAAGAATTTTTGGGGGTCACCTTCGCCATGAACAGGACCAACAACTTTTCGGTCACGTGTCAAGCCATGCAACAAATCAACTGGATTTTTAATCTTCCAATTAAACTCAAGGCATCCCTTTCATTTTATTTAATTAATTTCATTTAAATAATCATGTAAATTTTGTTTGCTTACACAGCCACACGCCAGGGGGCTGCCATTTGTGATTGAGAGCGAGTGGAAGTCATGCCAATTCATGAGACCCAATTCCACTTGGACTACCCCCTACTCCTACTTTGTCTCCACCCTCAATCTGACCCTTCATCCTGAGGTCATCATGGAGTCTCCTGATTGGTCCCGAACAGTTTTTTGTGGTCCCTTCCAAGGGCCAATGAGTGACATCCCCTCCATTGGCCTCGAGAGTCGCTACAATTCTCCCCCTCAATTTGTGGGTGCGTTTTTGAATTTTATAAATAGGCGGGAATTTAAATTTGATTGGGGATTGTTCAAATAATTTTTGGTAGAATTGACGGCCCCTGGAACCCCGCCGAATGGCTCCCTCTCGGGGGAGGAGTGTGGGTTTGTGCTGTTGACAGTTGACCGCTACACAAACAGTTGCGCATGTCAAGTTTTGGATCAACTGGTCCAACCCCGATTCCTCCATTGTGACAATTTAGTCGACTGCGCCTTCCTGGCTCGTCACCACAACGTAAATTCAAAATTCCCACTCTCTCATTTTATTTTAAATATTTTTCTAATTTTTCAAAGGATGGCGCTTGTCCTGGTGACATTCATGTTTTTTGTCAGACTTCGGCGATGGGATTTCTCCCATCGCAAGATTTGAATGTTTCCCTTCCCGGGATTTTATTTTGTGAAGGAATGCCCACTAGATGGCCGTCCACTTTACCCCTTCCCTACGTCCCTTTTCTACCCGCCTTTTTTGAAGTTGGGACAGAGTCCCCTTACAAACAAAACAACCTTGCCAAAATCAGTTAGTCAGAATTAATCATTTAATTTATATTTAATTTTAATTAACTTTTTTTTGCACAGCAACTCTATCAAATTCATTTCCATCATACAAAAATTTTCTCAATTTAACCGATTTGAAAGTCTCCCTCTTTTTTGACTCGGGACCGGAAATGCCTTTTCATTCGTTTGAGTGTTCCGGTCCGAAGTTTTTGTTTCAAAATATTTTTCGTTGGCGCGTTGAAACTCACAAGGCCAACCCTTTTTTGGACATGCCTCTCACTGACCTTTGTAAGTGAATAAAAATTAATTTGAAAAGGGCGGGAATTATAAAAATTTAAATTATTAGTTTCCATTTCCCGCCAAAATATTGAAGATGGCCTCCGCATAATTTCTACGCTGTCACTCACACGAAAGGTCACTAAACTGACCCAAAATATAACATTGATTATCACCTGCGAAGCGGCAGTTCGAAATCAAATGGGAACTGTCGCGCGTACTTTGAATGCCACTTTTACCGGTAAATTTAAAATTTAAAAATAATTTGACAAATAATTTTTTCTAAATAAAATTCAAATTTTAGCTTTTTTCCCACCAAAACCCACAATAACAACTTTGGCATGTCAGCAAGGTCAGTTCTACCAATTTAGTTGTCACGTGTCCAATCAAACGGCGGTGGAACTGTTGTGGTTCAATTTGGACAATTTGGTGAGCTAAAAATTGACCTTTCTGACCTTTTGCATAATAAATTATTATTAATAATAAATTTTAATAATTAAAATTAACATTAATTTAATTATTCAACAGAATTGCACTGAATTTCATTCATACGATTCGCCAGCTTCTTTGAGAACTTTGACCTGCGCGAAATGTCCCACGTCCAATTTTTCTTGTTTTGTCACGGACGAATTCTCTCAAAAAAGTCGCGGCGATTTTTTTGCGCATGATTGCGCCAACACTTTCTTTTGTGGCGATTATGTAAGACCCCCAACGACTACGACAGCTGCGCCAGCTTTAAATACCTCCTATCCCTCAACGATCATCAAGACCACCACCACAACTACTACGGCTATTACAAGTACTAAATTTAATTACAATTAAATTAACTTTTTTAATTAAACTTAATTTTTCACAGCTGAAAGTACACAGCAAAAAATTCCCGAGCACGAAACAACGAATCCCTGGGTAGCCAGTACAGAACCGATGAAAAAAGAAGAAAAAGAAGACGGACTAAAAACTGCCCTCATTATTTCCATTTTGGCGGCGTCAATTGCTTTTTTCATAATTTTGGTAATTATAATTTACATGCAAAGACAGCGAATAATTCAAAAATTGTCCAACATTTTTGACGGTCTTGGAAAGCGAATTTTACCGGAGGAAGTCGTTCACGAATTCCTTGAAGGCAAGAATTCAATTGACCCCAATGACCTCCATGGTCTCATCCACGCCCAACCCTTCAACCCCAAATTTGAAATTCGTCGACGTGATCTCGCCCTGGGTGAGTCCCCTCCTCATTTCTAATTATTATCAACAATTTAATTGTAATTTTGAAATGGTTTCAGATCCCAAAAATTTGTTGGGGTCGGGTCAATACGGAAATGTCATGAAGGGATTTCTTCGTAAAGAGACTGCGAGTGTGACCCCAGGTCAAGTTTTGATGATGACGGTGGCGGTCAAGACGATAAAATCGAATGCCCATCTGTTGCATTTCAAGGCGTTGCTCTCGGAAATTAAAATTTTGATTCACGTGGGGAAGCATCCCAACATTGTCAAATTTATTGGCGCCTGCACTGAAAACATTCGCATCCGTTAGTTTCCCATTCACAATTTTCATTTTTTTCGAAATTTTATTTTTTTGAATGTTTGAGATGGAGGGAAATTTTGATGGTAGGGGAGATTTACGTGGCCGTGGAATTTTGTGGGAAGGGAGACTTGCAGAAATTGTTGAGAAGGTCACGGAGTTGCTTTCAAAATTTGTTAGAGGTTAATTCGGAGAAGGACTATTACGTCACTTTTGGGAGGGAGGGGAGTTTGAAGGGGGGTGAGGACAGCGAGGGAATTTCAACTTTGAATTTGTTGAGTTGGGCCGTCGGTATTTCCAATGGAATGGCCCATCTCAGCCTCAAAAAGGTCCGCCCCAAATTCCAATTTTAAAAAATTCATTTCAACTTCTAAAAATTGTCTCATTTTGAAATTTCCCGCCAGGTGATTCACGGGGACTTGGCGGCGCGGAATGTTTTGATTACAGAAGAGAATGTGGCGAAGGTGAGTGACTTTAGTTTGAGTCACCAGCTGGTCCTCGATTACGACAATTACATGAAAACCGACAAAATGCCAATGGTACTCTTTCACTCACTTTCTCTTGTCAAAGGTCATGAGGTCATTGACCCATTTTGTGAATTGACTTTGTTTCTTTGTAGCCGTGGAAGTACATGTCCCTCGAGGCCCTCAAGGATTTGAATTTTTCAGTTCAGTCCGACGTCTGGTAATTTTTCTCCCGTCAATTCTTAATTCTCGTAAATTGAAATTGGTTGAAGAATTTTGAATTCAATTTTGACGCAGGTCATTTGGGGTCACATTGTGGGAGATATTTTCACTTGGGTGTAGTCCCTACGCGGGTTCCCTGTGGAACAAAGATTTCATGGACCAAATCGCGGGGGGTTATCGGCTGGAAAAGCCCCAATACGCCAACGAAGACATGTAACGCCCCCTTTCCATTTCATTTTCAGTCAAAATTTGGTGACCCGTCAGATCACCTTTTCCATTTCACCTTACGACATTTCACCTTACGACATTTCACCTTACGACATTTCACCTTTTTGCCATTTCACCTTTCGGACATTTCACCTTACGACGTTTCACCTTACGTCATTTCACCTTACGACATTTTACCTTACGACGTTTTACCTTCCAAAAATTTTCAAAGTTCATTAGCATGGCATTGTCCCAGAAGGTCAATGCAGCCACTTGACCCAGACTGAACAGGACCTCTGCAGCATACAAGTGGACTCTTCTAAGCGACATGAGACACATGTAGAATGGAATTAATTAATGAAGGTTAAGTAAAAATTGGTAAAGACTGATGGCCGCGGTAGTTTGGGCACTAACTGTGCCCAAGATGACTCAACTCCAACAATACCTCTGTTCTTTTACCATACACTACACATCATATTGGTTCCATCTTCATGCAGAGGTCGCGCTCCGTCTGGGTCAAGTGGCTGCATGGACCTTCTGGGACAATGCCATGCCAATGGACTTTGAAAATTTTTGGAAGGTAAAACGTCGTAAGGTGAAATGTCGTAAGGTGAAAAGTCGCGAAGGTGAAATGACGTAAGATGAAACGTCGTAAGGTGAAATGGCAAACAGGTGAAATGGCAAAAAGGTGAAATGTCGTAAGGTGAAATGTCGAAGGTAAAATGTCGTAAGGTGAAATGGAAAAGGTGAAACGTCGTGGAGCTCAAAATTTAGAGAAATAATTTTGGTAATTTTTTGTGAATTTTGAATATTTTTGGGGCGGGTAGATTCGAATTGATGACGAAATGTTGGAAGTTGAATCCAGAAGAGAGGCCGAAATTTCCAGAAATTTACAACCAACTGCAAATAATTTTTGCAAATTTCGAGCGAAATTGCAATGGCGACTATTACACCCTCCATGCAACCACCAACGACTCCATCGTCTAATCTTTCATTTCATTTAATTATTGTTCAGTTTAACGCCATTTTAAATATTCTTTGGAACTATTTAATTGATGACACCCCAGCGTTAAGAATTTATTCTTAACGCTGGGGTTTAATAATTCAGTAAAGTGTTTCATTCAAATGACAATCTTTAAATTTAATTATCATTTCTTAAATTAATGTTCAAACTATTTGTAATTGACTTTGAAAATGTACAGGTTGTAAATGTATAATTAAGATTCGTTCTTGATGTAATCCTAATTAAAAATTGTTGTCAAAGTAGAATAAAAGGCGAGTCTAACATTAAAATATGAAACGAACTTTGTTGGCATCCCTTTTAGAATAATTTTCGACTATTTAAAATTATTTTAATCATGTTTAATTTTAAATGTGAATTTTAAAGATGGGCTCAATTATATTTGAATAAATCGTCATCGTAAATTACGATTCGTAATAGATGCCATCTACATGGCACAAGGAATGGCAAGTTCACTTATAGGTTGTGGGGTCACATGAGACTCAGGTGACCTCACGACCTATAAATTTACTTGCCATGGTACAAGGCAAAAAAGTTTAATAGGTCGTAGTTAATTAATTTTTTCGGTATTACGTTAAATTAATTAAATTAAATTTGGTGGCCCAGTAAACAAAATATTGGGACCAGCTAAATAAAGTGTTTTTTAGACTAATTAGAGGGTCCTGAGTTCAAATCTGTGACCGTTTACACGTCAGCGGGCCACGAGTGCCCATTTTCTTTGACATATACAAGGTTCAAGGTAGCGAAAAGGTTAATATTTAACACAAACTACAATACAAATGAAAAGGGCCACCCGGGTGGCCCTTCTCAAATAAATATTTTTGTAGCCCCCCAGGGGCTCCCTTGAAATTCCCATTCAGGTAAAAAATATCGACCCTTTTCAAGACTCGACTGCCCAAGAGCAGACTGAAGGAACGAAAAATATTTTAGTCGTGACAAAATTTTGAATATACTGCAAAAAAAAATGTTTAAAAAAAATACAATTTGAAACTTTGACTCGTCACTAGATTTTGATTCGAAATTCAATTAATTGTTCATTAATCCAAACTAAATTGAACAAGTTAAATATTTGTCAATAATCTCCCTCAAAATGAGCCCTTGACCTGCCACCTCTGCCCTTACATGACTCAAAGAAAAACTCATCAACATATTCACATGAGCCAGAAAAGAAGCCCTTCAAATGCCCCGCAACTGCCCCTATGCTGCCAGCACAAGGGGCTCTTTGCAATTGCATGGATTGGTTCACAATAAAGAAAAAAAATTCAAATGCCCCCGCTCTTCCAAATCATTTGGCTATAAATCAACTTTGAAGAGACATTTGAAAATTCATGAAAATTTTAAATCATTCTCTTGTCAAAATTCTCCAACAAGATCAATTTAAGAGGGACAGAATTCCATCAAAAAATGTTCAAGGGAGCTCTTCATGTGCACCCTTTGCCCTTACAAAACGACAAGAAAATGGAATCTCAGTGTCCACATGAGGATGCACACGGGGGAAAAACCATTCAAATGCCCCCATCCCAATTGTCTACAAGTTTACAGGACTTTGTAGAGTTTTTAAGACAAAAGGGGAAAAAAATAATTTATAACATGTGACCTTATAATATATGACCGGACACGATTTCTTTGACCTGCCTGTACAGAGTGTAGTGGTGGGCTACTCAGGTCGAAAGCAAGAGCTGGTGGAATTTTTTTGAAGAAACAATAATTAAAATTTACAAATAGCAAAAATATATTTCAAAATTTAACCTTGTGACGTCACATCAATACAAAATTCGGCCAAATAAAATTGAAACAAAGAACAATCACCTGCCAATCAAAAATAGTAATTAACAGGTAAAACTTAATTACTCAATTTATTATTCAAAAACCTTTCATGTCTAATTCTAAAATTGTCCTGTATACGCCTAAAATAAAATCCTGCCCAGTTCATAAAACTCTTGTCTCAGTCTCAACGTCTATTATTATTTTAATTGTCAATTAAAAACAATTAAAATTCATCCATTCTTCTGAAAATAGAACTACTAAAAATGTTTTTTTTTTAAAAATTGTGTTTTTTTGGAATAGACTAAACGGATTGAGTTGAAATCATGCCGTCGAATAAAGAATTGGAATATTTAGGCAAAATAATTAATTTTGGATTTAATCTTAAATTTAGCCCTTACAACTCAATTAAAGTTAACAATAAATTTATTTTTAATTTCAATAAAAAATTTCTCTACCGCCTGCGCTATCTCGTGCTCCTCAGCTTTCATTTTACATATCAAATTTTCATGATAGTGCGATGTATCCAAACATTTTCCAGTGCGAAGATATCCTTGGCTATTAAAATAAAAATTTTGACTGTGACCTTCAAGCAGGTCATGTTCAATGTGAATCATTACGTCACACTAAAAAATTATGGACTTCATTCTCTTCTTATCACAAATTTTGTGTGCATGTCCAACAACTTTGCATGTAAATCTCAATTAATTTATGCGCATTTTTTATTTTTAATTCTGTTTTTTTTTAAATTCTGATCTAGGTCAATTTGGGTCAAAATCAAAAGAAAAAAATAGCCTTGTGTCCTGTCTTCGTGTCATAATGTTCGTGGCGCCGTTCACAGCTTTTATGGACGCCATTGGGCCAATAAAGAACGCTCGATCATCTCTACATTTTACCTCCCTTTTTTGTAATCCAATTGACCTTCCTGTTGTCTTCAAATTGGTTGTGGTGGGCGGTCATTTTTATTTGAATTGTTTTCACAATTTTTACAATGGACTAAATGCTGCCCTCATTTTTACTTATGTTTCCTCCATCGTTCCCATGATAAAGCGCCTTGATTTAAAAACAGAGAAAAATTGTGGCGGCCATTTTTTGACAAGATCGCAACTGGCAAAAACGTACAGGGAATTGGGGGTTCTGCAACAAATAATAAATTCGACGTTTGGTTCGTGGACGCTTTGTTTCGAATTTTTTCTAACGATGGCCGACATTTTTAATTTATTTAGGGGCATTGTCTTGTCCAGTAAAAGTGACCTGGTCGTGACCTTCGTGGGACTTCTGTTGCTCTATTATTTTGTCACAAAATTAGCTCAAGTGTACGAATTTTCTGTCAGTGTATTGTCATCATGGCCCACTAGAGGGGTCAGTTGGTTCTCTAGATTTAGGAGGGGGTGTCCACCTTTAAGGGTCAATTTGGGGTCATTTGGTTTTGCAGACAAAAGTTTATTAATGACAATTATTAATATTATTATAAGTAATTCTGTTAGTTTGATTGTGACTTATAAAATTAATTAAATTGAGAATAAATAAATTGTGAATTAAAAGTAGATCGTTAAAAATGTCCTCTACAAATTTTAAATGTACTTTTAATACAATTACAATCATAAAGTAAAATTTTTTTGTCATAAAAATTTTAATTCCTTTCAAAATTACTTGACGGCTTCTAATTTTTGGTTCCAGCCGTCGCATTTTTTTTATTTGACCAGCAGATTTACCAGACAAAAGGACTAAAAAAATTGCAGAGCATGGCTGGGTACAAAAAAAATATGATGAAAAATTGCCAAAAATTTTCAATTTTTTTTTATAAAATAGTTCGTGCCAGATTGTGGTCCTCACTTTGATAATTTGTGCCATCGTTGAGGTTTTTGGCGCCACAAACAAACCGGAACTGCCTGACGTAAAGTAGCCGCCACATTTTAGAAAAATTTAACCTTGTTTATATTTGAATGACCAAAAAGCCTTGGCTCGTTTTTTGTGTTTGAAGTAATTTTTCAAAATTGGCCGCCTAATTTAATTTTTTTGACACAGTGCATTCCTGAAGGTATCCGTTGTCCACACCCTTGGAAAGACTGTTGCAAAGGATTCGTTTGTACCTATTCAGAGGGTATCACCCCTGGAATTTGTGCGGTATGACCTCAAAAAATTGTTTTGGCGGGAATTTATTTAAATTAAATTAAGGGATAAATGGAGCGAATAAAATGTTTATTTTTTTAGAAAAAGAAAAACCAAAAAAATTATGACTTGAGCCCTAATGACCAAATGATTTGTGTAAAGTCGTTGACCCCAACGGTCGGTATGAAATTCCAAAGGGAGATTGTGTTTACATGAAATGGGTCCCCTGTGCGAGTGGTAATAGATCAAATTTTTTTAGTCAATTTTCAGTTTCTATTTTCGCGCCCCATTTTGTACAAGTTTGAACTTATCATCTTTTTTTGCTAAAGGAGAGGGAAATCCTGACCGTCCATGTGGACATTACAAACAGTCAAAATGCGCGGGAAGCTCCTCAAGCAGAAGAAGACCGAGAGACGTTGCTGAGAATGACAAGTAAGAATTTTTTAGTTTTAAAAATACCGCGGAAAATTTTGATAATTTTATCTAATACTTTAGATCGGATGTTGGGTCAAATTCAGTTTTTATTGGATTTTCGGAGGACAGTCATATTGACGAATAAATTTGGAAATTGTATGAGTACATTTGTAATAAATCTAATTAAGTTTAATTTTTTGGTGATTTCTCACAGCTCATAATTTATTCTACATATGTATTTTAACCTAGTTAAGAAAATTAATTTAATAAAATTTATTCAGGTCATTAATTGAAAAGCAAGAGGGGAAGTGAGGTTTGTAGAAAATGGATACGAAATTATTTGCATAATTTGCTAATCTTATCTTTAATTTTTGGTAAATTGTCAATTGACAATTACGTCACCCTCACAATTTATAATTGTGTGAATGACTTCATTCTTGAAACTCATTTTGTGAATTTTTTATTGGCTAACCAACCCAATTTTTAAGCCGCTGGTGTTGACTTTTATCAGTCATAAGTTTGTCATGAATTCAAGTGGAAATTATTGGAAATTATTTTAGTTTCAATTTTTTCGTCCTTTACATTGCACACAAAATTAATATTCTCCACAGTTAAAATTAGTTTTAATATTTTTAACTATTTTTTTGTGAGTTTTTTAAAATGGCTCACTCGAGTAATAACATGAGTGACATTCGTTCCACCAACTGTATTTTCAATCAGGGCAATAATAATAATTTTAATGTAAATTACACAAAACCAAGTGTCCCCTTCAATGGCTCATTCAACGTTCGTGACCCCGTCCAGTCATTTCAAGGTCGCACAAAGTATCTTAATAAACTTTACATTGCATTTCATTTGAAGAAAAAATCCCATGTCTTGTCCAATCTGAGAATAATTAGTGGCCTTGGGGGAGTCGGCAAGACAGAAACGGCGCGAATGTACATTTCAAAATTTGGCCGTTTTTATGAAAATAGAATTTGGCTCAATGCTGAAAATGAGACGACCCTCAGTAAATCATTTACCAATTTGGCTGAAGAGCTCGGGGTTGAATTGAAGGTACAATTTTCATTGATAAATAATATTTTTTAAAAATTAAATTTTAATTGAATTTTTATTTTGCAAAGAATCCTTCGGGTCAATTCAAAAAAATTGACCAAATTGTGAATCAAGTTTATCAACAACTTTTGACCCGAAAAACTCTTTTGATTTTTGACAATGCTGAGACTTACCATGAATCACCGATACCAAAATGGTCCCGTGAAATTTCAAAAAGTATCAAAAATTTTGTCCCTATTTCTGCCAACAGTCCCTTAATTCCCCCCGCCATTTTGGTGACATCGCGGAATCGAGAATGGGGGGATGATTTGAATTAAAACGTGTACCCATTGGATGTTTTTAGTGAGGATGAAAGCATTCAATTTATTTTCAAGGCCTTGTCCATCCCTGATTCTGACCGTGACGATGCATCAAATTTAGCAGAAATTTTGGGTTGTCTCCCCCTCGCACTGCAACAAGCAGTCGCTTATATCCGCCAGGGAAATCGCCGCCGAAAATTTGCCAGTACTCCACCCTTCACCATTCAAGATTACATAGAGACATTTCAAGAAAAACGGCGGGATTATTTTAATCAAGAACACCACACCGAATACGAAAAGACAGTCATGACCACGTGGAACATCACCCTCCAAAAATATCAAGACACCCTGGCGGGGAATGTGGCGACTGAAATAATTCAAATTTTATCTTATCTCGACTCTGATAACATCCCACTCCCAATGATCCACTCCCTGATGAATTCAACTCAAGAGGATGACCTCATCGACCAAGGACTGACCCTCCTGTATGATTATTATATGATAAAATTCATTGATGACCTCACCTTGGGTATCCATCGAACCGTCCAGTACGTCATTCAAGAAAAGTTGACCGATGACAATAAAGTTTGGCCAGTTTTGAAGAAACTTGTGGACGGTCTCGTCATTTGTGTTGAAACGTTGCGTCCATCTAGCCCCTTTTATTTGGCAGTGTTGAACAATATGCTCAGTGTCTCAGATAAATTTAAAATTGACCCAGATCATCCATGGTATCTTGACTTCAAAATGAAATTGATGATACTGCATAAGGACAATATTGTAGTGAGTGAACATGTTTCAAAAGAAATTCTGCCATTTTGCCACGAATTTTTGGGAGATGATGACCCCAGGACATGGTCAATTCAATATGCATTAGCTAACATTTATCAAATGGGGGGACGTCTAAATGAATCAGTTCAATTGTACAAATTACAAGTTGAGAAAATGACCCAAAAAATCGGCCCCAATCACCCGGGTACTTTAATAACACAACAAGAATTGGCATCAGTATATCAAGACCAGAAAGATTATGCTGGAGCCCTTCAAATGTGTAAGAATGTCTACAAAATCCAAACAGAAAATTTAGGACAAAAGCATCCCGACACTTTGAAAACCCTCCAGAAAATTGCCCAGACACTTTTTGCAAAAGGGGACATAACCAGCGCTATTGTGATCGTCCAAAAAGTCACAAAATTGACCGAAGAGGTCCAGGGTTATGATCACAATGACACTCTGGAATCTATGTTAATCCTCGCTCAATATTTGAAAGTACTGATTATGCCTGCTGAGGCGGGTCAATTATTTTCAGAGATTGTCATTCGTGGGAAGAACAAAGTGGAGAAGCATCAAACCAATAATGGAGAGGTAACCGAGAACATTCTCAAGACAAAAAATATTTTAGCTGACACTTTGATCCAAATTGAGGATTATGAAAATGCCATTCTCATGTGGAGATGCTCTTTGGATCATTGAGTTTCTTCACGTTACGTATAAAACTGGGTATAATTGATGTTCTTTTTGGACTCAGTCAATTGGATGAAGCCATGTCATTATGTGATAACCTGGTCATAATTCTTGTTGAACATTTTGGTCCGGGACATATCATGACATTAGAAAGTCAAACAAGAAAGGCAATATTGTTGGAAGAGTTGGGAAGAGATGAAGAGGCAATAAATTTGCAGAAGAGTTTGGTCGAATTAGCACGAGACACTTTGGGCCCTCAACATTACATCACTCAATTCAGCCTATTACAATTAGGTCAGTCTCTTGGGCTACCTCCCATACTGCCTTCCATTAAAAAAGGAGTGTTTCCGAAGGAGGTCAATTTTCCGGTGACCTTGTCAATCGTACCAAGATTGACCTAACCTTACCTAAATAACTATTATCTAAGAAGGTTAGGTTTAATGTCACTAAGATTGACCTGCCGAGGTAAGGCGGGAACTAACTTC
>JAQIVZ010003507.1:0-13726 GCA_034700945.1 Arrhopalites spinosus
AGAAACTGCAAATTAAAGCCTTCCAAAATGGACTTGCTGCAATAGCCCCGCTGCTACAATAGCCCCCCTCGACCCTAAATTACAATTTATTTGGTTTGTTTTTTTTGCACTAATTACCTTCAAAAGTGAAGAGGTCAGGGAGGCCCAATTTGAAATGTCCTCTTTGATAAAAGTCATAAACACAACAAGAATAAAAATATGCCACTTGTAAAAACTCACTTAAAATAAAATGCCTTCATTTGTTTTAAAGCTTGTTTCACATTGTGTTTTTCGTAAAACTCCAACAAAAAATGGAATTTTAAAGTTATTTCATTGTTTCATTTGATTATGGGAACTCTGACAGGCAGTGACAGGTGACAGGTCAACGCCTACTCTTAAACTCATTCATCAGACAAGGTCACACATGGTTAGACATAATAATTGATTTTTGGTACTTTTAAAAGTGATTTGGTAAAAAAATAAACGCCCCTTCCGTTTAGTGTCTACTAGTTCCATGGACATGTTAAACATGATAAAGATTATAAACATAAATACATAATATTCAATACTTTTCTTCACTTTGCAAACGCTAATAATAATAATATTAATAATTAATACCCATCACCACAATATATTTTTGATGGCATCATCCATTATGATTTTCAAACCTCTTTTCCTTTACGAATTCGTTAACATGATTCAAAACCATTAAAAAAAACTTGTTCCATATTCATATTATTAGCAACAAAATAAAATTTCCATGCATGCGTTAATCGTAGTACGATTATCGTACAAAATGATTTAAATATTTTTGAATTTCTACAAAAATATATTTCATCATTATTTTTTTGCTATGAAAAAAATTTCAATTGCATTTTGATATAAATGTCCAAGTAAAACCACAAATCATTTCACAAATATTCCTGGACATAACATGGCGACTTGGCAAACTCATTTAATGAACGCAACTCAATTAGTACAATTTACTAAAATAATATTTTATTTTTGAATTTAAAATTCATTCTAATTAAATTTTTATTTTCAGATTGAGACTCACAAAGATCCAAAATGGTGGACGGGTTGGTGGGATGGGGATGAGTTTGATGGATATGAAAAAATTGCCTGGATGCAAAAAAATTGGATGGTGAGTGTCTATGCCTCCATCATTTACGTGACCTTAATTTTCGGACTGAGGGAATGGATGAAAAATCGGGAGGCCTTTGACCTGAAAAGGCCCCTCATTTTGTGGAATTTAAGTCTCGCCTTTTTGTCTATAAGTGGGGCTGTCGTAAGTATTTCAAGCGGGGTTCGTCTTCTACTCATCCTTGGAATTCATGGTTCAATTTGTACACCATTTGTGTGAGTTTGGTTTAATTTTAAAAATGCAACTAATTTAATTGCACTTTTAATTTATAATTTAAAGTCAACTTCTAACTCACAATGAATGGTACTGGGGGACTGTGTTCATATTTTCCAAAATTATTGAATTGGGGGACACTTTATTTCTTGTCCTGCGCAAACGCCCTCTCATTTTCCTTCATTGGTACGAACTAGTTAATTTTAAAAAACTAAATTTGCCGCTCATTATTGTGACATTTTTTGTGGGCAGGTATCACCACATTTCCGTTTTGATCTTCACGTGGGTGACTTATAAAGACATGATGTCGACGGGTGGATGGGCGGGATGTATAAATTTCCTTGTGCATGCTTTCATGTACAGTTATTTTACGATCACTGCCATCGGGTGGAAATTTCCCAAACCAATCGCCATGTCCATTACGGCTGTCCAACTTTTGCAAATGTTTGTCAATTTGGGAATTCATTTTTATGCGGCGCAACAAAAATTGATGGAGGATGGGTGCGAGGGTGTTTCAAATTTTCATTTGTGGTTGGCCTTTGGATTATTTTCATCGTACGCCATTTTATTTGGCAAATTCTTTTACAATTCTTACCTCCATGGGGGGTCTAAAAAGAAAATTCAATAAAATACTTAGGGATTAATTTTGCGGTCATATGAAAATAATTTAAAATTATGGGCGGTAGTTGAAAAAATTCATGATTAAAGACAAATAAATAATTTACAAAGTACTCAAAATTTGGATAAAAGTTTTTTGAATTTGTTTCCAATTCCAATTCAAAGAATTTCAAACGCCATTTTTGTTTCCCGTGTCCCCTAAAAGTTCCGGAGGGGAAATTTTCCCATTTGACCCCACGTGACTTTCGGATTTAAAGAACGTTAATTGAGATTTGGGTTGTGGTGGGGGGAAGATGAGTTTTTCCAACTGCATGACGGGCGACTTCAGAGTTATCGTCAGGACGTAACCCACTAGAAGGGACATGACCAAATGGGCCAAGAATATGTTGACCTGATCCAGGCAATTAATTAAATGACCAGAATATTTAAAATTTAAATAATTGACACCCACCCCAATGTAGGCACTATAATGCAAGGGGATGAGGGTCGTCAAGTGAAAAAGCATTTGGATGTGGTAAGAGGCCATGTACACACAAAAGGTCAACCTCCCCAATGGAATGAATGGCTTTCATGACAGAAAATCGTTGACCCACCCGCCATAGCCATTGACGCATGCGTAGACAATCCAAGCGATGACCCACCCACACGGATATCGATGAAACCCTCCATAAATGGCCGACCAAAACGAAGTGTTCGTCTCCACTTCATTGACAGGATCAAAATATTTTTCTGCCCCAAATATCACCGCCAATGCCACAACTGTACAAATGACCCAACCCAGGTACACCCACTTGGGTACCCACCTACGCCCGGAGAACCCGTGAGATTTTGATTCCAAGTTTAGAACGTAACCAAGAAGAAGTCCCACAAGGTAAGGAGCGATTCGACTCCAAGGTTTTGTGTACAGCAATTCAGAATATCTCCCGCCACTGTAAACAATTTGAAAATTTAAATGGTTTGAAAAATGGCGGCAAGGTAAAGGACTCACTTGATGGAGACGATGAGGGTGGGTCGAAGTTCATAACTGTATTTAATTATTGTTGGGATGAGGACGGAAGCCAAATGCAAGAGGCCAAGCAAAGTGAGTCCCACTCGTTTCCACCGCCAGATGGGGTACAAAATGAAGGGAGAGAGGAGGAAAAACTGCATGTCATTGGACAGGTACCACGCCTCACCATAGCACTAACCAAAACTATTTTAAATGAAGATTAAAATAATTATTAATTAATTTACCCCTGATTCACCCTCTTCAAGTTTAACGACGTTGGTGATGTACAATAAATTGTGCCACCACCATTTTCTACAGCTTTTGCTCACTCTCTCCATTACAAACCAGTTGGGACCTGAAAAACATGGAAGCCATCTCAGTTTCACCAGCTCCACCATTTTTCTCACGAATTTCAGTGAGCGACGTTCAAATTCAAAATTTCAGACCTGAGCCAGCATACGGCAAAAGCGTGGCCATTATTCCGATGAGGATCATGTACGCGGGCGTTAATCTAAATACCTTGTCATTCAATTAAATTAGCTATTGAATCACGTGACCTTGTAGTACCTCAGAAAGCGATGGAAATAGATGAGCGGGACATTCAAGCGACCCTTCGTCTTGTCCAAAACTAGGAGAATATTGTAAGCACACAAAGTCCCACCAATCGTAAAAAATGTGTCCACTGATGGTGTTCCATTCAGTAGGGCCAACATTAAAGTATTTTTGGATGACTACGAACAAAGGTCAAAGGTCAAACATTTTTTAATTTTTTTAAAAAATATCAATTCTTACTGCAACAAAGTCATAAGTATTCCACAAAAATTGATTCGCCATCAACATTATCCACGTGTGACCTTCAATGGACAATTTCAAAATGAGTGGCAAAGTTCTAATTTTAAATTTTTTGTAGTTACCCAAGACGACCCAAGTCATGCTCAAGAATCGGAGGCCATGAAGACACCCCAAGGAATCTTTTCCTGAGTCCGTGTTGGCCCATTTGAGTGTGTTCGTGTAGACCGAGAAAGCGACCAAAATTTTCATCAAAATCCCTACAAAACAATAAATTATGACTCATGTCAAACACTTAAACTTTGACCTCTCACCTCTAGAAAAAGTTCCCTCCTCTCCTCTCCTGTACACGAAAACATCCATGATGGTTCCCACAAGGCAGAGAAAGCCAATCAGGGACAACAGAGCTCTAAATTAGAGGCCAAAGGTAGTCAAATAATTTGTGGCCAATTAAAATGAAAATTACATGACACAAATGGCGGCCGTGTCGAAATCCTCCTTCTCGTCGGTGTAGCAGGCCCTCACAGATTGAACCAATAGTTCTGGCGGTAGAAAATTGAAAAGAATCATTTGAATCTCATCCTGCGAACAGGACGAGGGCATGCAAATCCCGCGTTGGGGGAAAAGCACGGACGACCAAAATTGGGTCAACAAAATCATTTGCAACACAACAACGGTGAATTAAACCATTTTTAAAGATGGAGGCCAAAATCCTTACCAGAATTTCCTGAGGAGACAAACTGGCTCGACTTTCATTGGTCATCCCCGTTTCTATGGAGCGCAAAGTGGACATGACCTCATTGAGAGTGACGTTGGCTAGGAGATCAAAATTGGGGAGGAGGTACGTGATGCAATATCGACCTTTAAACTCTGACTCGGTCCTATTAGCAGTGGCCACAAGAGTAGCGCGAATTTGCAAACATTCTTGGAAATCGCCAGGGGAGGAAGTGTGGCCACTTAAAATTCTGTCAGGAATTTTACCCCATGCGTCAATCACTACACAAATTAATGACAAATTAATTTAATTACAATTAATTCAAGTAAGAGCTTACTTTGAAGGGCCCACACTGAGGGGAAGTTTGTGAGACTCGATTCGAATATTTCGGTGTAAAACTGGAGGGCATCATTGACACATTGAGGGTTCTCAACTCCGTCAAATAGTCCACTTTTAATTAAATTTAAATCCCCATTTTTCAGTTCCAAAATAAATTCTTTTAGATTGGCGGAGCCTATTAAACTTTGCCATAATTGGGATTGGACAGATGCAAATTTAAAGTCTAATTTTTCTGATTTAATTGTAGTTAAAATTGAATTGAGTTTTCCTTGGAGGTCGGGAGAATAAAAGTTGAAGGGAGGATGATTATTAATTTGTGAAGGGAATAATTGGGATTTAATTAATTGGGGAAATTAATAAACTAATTGATAATAATTTAACTACATTCAAAGGAACCATTTTTGCTTTTTACTGTCTCTTTGGTACGTTTTTTTGTAAAATATATTGACTATAACTCAATTCTCACCATTTTTGTGAAGGAAGAGATTTTGACACTACAAAGTAAATTGGACTGTAAATTCATTAAATTCAACTTGTAAATAAAATGGGAAGACAATTAAATTAAATATAATAAATGAGGGTAAATAGGCAATAGGCCCTGACACAAGACCACAATGAGACAGGTGAGAGAACCAATTATTTGATTATTGATAAAGGTGGTTTGATAAACTTTTTGTCAATCAAAAATGAGACAAATTGGCACACGCATGGCCTTGAGATTGTGATGAGCCCAGAATTTATTCGTCATGAATTTTACAAAAAATGTTCAAGAGATTTTGAGTCACCTTTTGCCGCCTGAGTAAAACACGCCCATTTCTATTTCGTGACCCCAAGTCTAGGCCGCATGGGCCGGGAGAGATTGTACGATTAATTTTTTGTCCAATATTTTCAGTTTTCAAAAAAACCAGGCCAAAGGAGCATGTTGACATTGTCAATGATTTAATTGCAATTTTTTATGAATTGGCCAGTTTACGTGTTGTGGACCGGACATGTAATTAATCATGATGATGTTTGTTCACATCATTATAAAAAAATTTAAAAGTAATTTATAGCGAGTTATTAAGACTTATAAAGTGATCGATAAACAAGATGGGGATAATTATTTAAAACTAGTACACGATGAAATTGTGAATTTCTAAATTTTGAAATTAAATACTTATTTTCAAAAAGTCAAGTTTAATCACAATGTACAAAGTATTTGTCGAATTTTTACCAGCACGTTAATTTGAACAAAAATAAACTTTTTGAGCAACAATGGTTTCTCAGACCAATGAATCCAATTTAAATAGCTTTTGTTAAGACGGTTGCTCAATTTAAATCCCTCCACTATGAAGGTTTCGAGGATTTTGGGATTGTTTTTACTAATGGGGGAAATTCAATGTAATACAATGAAAACTTTGAAAACAAATTTTAATGATAAATCTAAAACACATGGTACACCTAGTGAAAGATTGAAAAATGTCCTGAATAATATCACTGATGGCTACGATAAACTAATAATACCGTCAATTAATGAAAACAAACCTTTAAATATTTATGTCGATATAGTGGTCAAAAATGTGGAATCGATCTCAGAAGTTAACATGGAAATGACCGTCCATGTTCAACTCCGGCAAATGTAGCGGGATGACGGAGTAAAATTTAAAAACTTGAACATCACTAGTTTTGAATTTAATTCTGAAACTTATATTCCGGTTGATAAAGATTATTTAAACCAGTTGTGGATTCCCAACACCATTTTTTCAAACGCACGTCAAGCGCAAAGTCATTTTTCGCCAAGAGAAGAGTTTGGTGGTTGAATTAGTGAAGATGGCTTAATATACACCGATCATGCATTGACATTGACCACACATTGTGACCTCAATTTGAGGAACTTTCCCATGAACCAACAATCTTGCTACCTAGAAGTTCAAAACTTCCTTTATCAACATGACCAACTATAATATAATTGGTTCACAGAGTTGGATGAAGTAAGCAACCCAAAGATGCTTCAATTTCATGTTCACAAAGTTGAGCGTTTACCCAGTCAAGCTTGTGGTCATACTAACAAATATTCCTGTTTGAAACTCAAAATCCCCTTTACAAGATACTCTGGATTCTACTTAATTCAATTTTTTTTCCAACAGCATTATTTATAATTTTATCGTGGTCGACATTTTATATAAGCCCGCCCGAAATTGCCACCAGGGTAGGTTTGGGGTTCACAGTAATCTTTACTGTGACTGCACTACTGAGCACCGAAAGCCAAATGATGATAAAAGTTCCCTACATGAAAGCCATAGACATTTATTTGGCTACGAGTTTCTTTTTTATTTTTGTTTGTTTTTGAGTCAGTCATTGTTGGAGTTTTTGATCGCCAAAATAGTAAGTCAAATTCAGTCAGTCTTGCAGAGGAAACTGGCACATGGGCTGAAACCAATAGAGATGAACAGGAGGGTGAAGAGGGTTCAAACTACTTCAGGCGGTTATGTAATTTTTTACGCATGCAAACTCGCAAAGCGCTCGATAAAATGCACTCCAATAGACCCAGTCCCCAAAAGATCGATTCATGAGCTAGATACTTTATGCCACTGGCATTCATGTTGTTTAATACCATTTATTTTTCAATTTATTAAAGCAACAATTAACTGTGCAGTTGTAATTAATTTATTTTTGAAAATTGGTCTGATAAAATTTTAATATGTAAAAAAGTGTAGATAGCCCACTGTGCACTAATCGTTTCCTTAATTTAATAGTTGGCTACTTTATTTGTAATTAATATAACGTTCTAGTGTTTTTTCTTTGTGTCTTCATAAATAGTTTAGTTTAATAAATTATAATATTTGTAATTAATATAACGTTGATTGTGAGGGGAATAATTGGGGATGTAAGGAAATTAATAAACTAATTGATAACAATTTAACAGCATTCAAATGAACCATTTTGCCTGTTACTGTCTCTTTGGTACGTTTTTTGTAAAATTTATTGACTAGAACTCCATTCCCACCATTTTTACAAAAGTAGAGATTTTGACACTACAAATAAATTGGCATTCGACTTATAAATAAATTGGGAAAACAATAAAATTTAATAGGTCATGAAGCAAAAGTAGGAAAGGATGACAATGAGACAGGTGAGAGAATCAATTATTTGATTATTTAGTTTGATAATGTTTTTGTCAATGATAAATGAAACAAATTGGCACACGCATGACCTTGAGATTGTGACGAGCCTAGAATTTATTCGTCATGAATTTTGCAAAAAAATGTTCAGCAGATTTTGAGTCACCTTTTGCCGCCTGAGTAAAACATTTCACATGCTCATTTCATGACCCCAAGCTCAGGTCGCATGGGCCGGTAAATGTGGATTCATTTACACCATCTGGATGATCAAACAATTTCATGATTCTTAAATGCTCACTGTGGCACCACCAAGCTGAAAAAAATCAGAAATAAATTCATCTCATTCATATTTATGAATACACTTTGTTTCTTTAGTACCGACTATTTTTCAAATTATTTTGCCTCTCATGACCTTTGACCAAGTTTCCCTACCTAATTCAGGCCCCATTTGACATTTTAGGAACCCCAAATTGTGCTTGAGTCAAGGTCAGTCAATTTGTTTATCATGTCAACATTTTGTGTGTGGCTACAGAGAACTTTTATGTCAATTCATGAGCGCTTAAAACAAGATGAATAGGCAGAGGGTCAGAGGGCATTCAGAAACAGGGACAAAGGCACCCTCTTCGTTGACACTTGACCCGGACCACAATAAACCAAATCAAATCCAATAAATAATTTCCAAAATAAAATGTGAAGGCGATGGCGGGCGTTGAACAGACTTGCGTCATGATCCATGACTCTGGGCATAGCCAACATAAAATAATTCATAAGGCATTAATTTGGACAGCCCATTCCGACACAAATTAATCCACTAATAAAATTAATTTATCAAGTTAATCTTAATTTAGAAAATGTGGCTCATTATAATATTCCATTCTTTTACTCCGCAGAGTCTTCACTACAAAGTCAATTTGTTGGCCACAACAACTTGCCCCTTCTAAAATCCCCAACATGAAATTCTTCATAATTTTCTTCATTTTTCCAGGATTCTGCCTCAGTTTCAACTGAACCACAATTTTAAATTTTTTTGAGAACTAAAATTCATGGAAGCATCTCCATAATTTTAAAGTGGAACAATTAAATTGGCTGTAGTATTTTCAATATTTTCAATATTTTATTTTCAGATGCAGCCAAAAGGGTCGTCCACCCAGAACTCACACGCGCGTCCCCTTCGGATGACCTCACGCAGGCTGAAGCCTTTTGGCGCACTTGGCTCGGGCCCGCTTTGCCTCCCTCTCCATTTCTTGACCCCGCCACCAATGAATTGTCGTCCAACAAAACTCTTTACCCTGTAGGCATTACAATTATGAACAATTCCACTTCTAGTTTTTCACAAGAAATAAATGACTTGACCCCAGTGACCCCAAATGCCGACATCAGTGCTTCTGCTTTGTTGCAGACGCCAGAGGAAAAAAGAATTTTTATTGCTAAATTATTTGCGGCACTCTCCAATGAAACTGGAAATGCCACCGCAGAGAGTCCCCTGGCGGGACTGAAACCAAATGTAACTGATTCAGCAGTGAAAACAGTGGCATCCAAATTGAGTCCCACCGATCGTGCCCTCTTTGAAAATCTTGTCATTCTAAGTCTTGTACGGCCGACTGGTCACAGTGGAGCGCCATTTGCGACAACCGTAAACAATGAAGAGTCCATGGACATTGAAGCCAATTTGGTCACCCTCCATCCGGATGTCACCCTCATTGTAAATGATGAACAGGGTCTCACGAATGAAACGCGAGGAGACAACGAGACGTGGTCGTCACCGGAAGTCAATGAAAGTGTCCCCATTTCAGTCACGACAGAGACAGTTGAGATGACGACGGGGACCTCCGCAAGTGTCATGAGCCCCAAACTGCTCGCTTTATTAATAAAGGCAGCCAAATTAGTTGACACCACCTCACCAATGCAGAGTGGAAAGGTCACAACTGAAATGGTCCCAACTGACCCCTCAAAAACAGGAACACAACTGGAAAAGACCAAAATGGAAATATTAAAAAAATTGGTAGTGTTCTTACTTTTGTCCAGGAATTTGACCATGTCAACCCCTACACCAGATCCAGTAAAATTCGTAATGGGAAACAGAGAAAGAGAGTGGAAATTATACGGGGAATTAATTAATAAGTTATTTTAATCATTAAAATTTATACTTTTCAATTTGTAAATTCTGAGCAAGAATCGTACTGTCTTTTCATAAAATTTTATTTATTTGATTTGATATTTAATTTAACATTGTTAATTTATTCTGATAATTTTCAAAATATGAATCCTGGCTTACTGGCTTTGAAAATGTTTCCAAAGTTCATGCACACAGAAATACAGAAATCATAATTTACGGCACGGCAGATGCAAATTTTCACAAATAATTTTTATCGTAAATTCAATTAAATGAACAGCCAAACAAATTGTTGGTGGCCAGCTTTAAAAAATCAGAGGGCATTCAAGTTTCAAGTACAACAAAAAATTGGCATTTTATTAATCTCAAATTTTATTGCCTCACTTTGAAAAGTGGGGCCCAGATTCCCCTTCTCATGACTCGGCGTCCCAAATTCAACCAAACAATTAACTTTTATTGACTAATCAGCATTTTAATTTAAAATCAATTCCTCATCATTTAAAATTAGTACAATAATAATATGTATGATAATTAATTTAAAATAATTTGGGTTTAATTTACTCCAAAGAAGAGGGTGTGGTGGTTGAGGCCATCAGTTTGACGATCAATTCCATCAATTTGGTCTCCAACACAGAGAAAGTGGACGAGGCTGATGGGGTGGGGGTGGTGGCTTTGAGTAATTTTTTACTCGCTTTGGCTTCCGCTTTGGCCTTCTTTTTGGCCATGGAAGCCACGAGGGCGTCACTCCACTCGCTCTCGTTGGACGCCGAGACGACGTTTATTTCAGGCAGGTCCGTCAAATCGTAGGGACTCGCCAGCCCCGTGAAAATTGAAACAGGCCCAGCCCCCGCGGGTGCGGGAGCTGGAGGAACCAAAAGAGGGTTCATGACCAATAAACTCCATGGCGGCGGAAGGGCTGTCGTTGGGACAATCCCATTCTCTAAACACAAATTATACAAATTAAATTAATTACTAGTAAATTTAATTTGTATTGTCCTCACGGCTAAGAAAGAGGCAGAAAATTCCCAATAAAATGGTGGACTTCATTGTCTTTGAAAGTGTGAAGAGGAGCCGAAACTGAATGGAGCTGGAGGAAATAATTTGGACTACTAGAAGGGCCAGCGGTTGACCTTCATTTGATTGTTTGTGAAAAATATTTTGTCTGTTTAAACTTGCCAGCTGCACTACCAAATTAAAACGAGAGATTAAGGTTTTAATTCGTCCCTTAATCGGAGATTAAAAATAATGACAACTCCTCTCCCCCATTGGATTTCTTTGCTTCGATCTGAGGATGAGTCATTTTAATTAAAAAGGATGGGTGGATTATTTTGTATTGGAAATGAGAGACTCATGAAAATTTACAATGCCTCTTGCATTATTACATTCATGAGTCATTTTTCCAACAAGGCACTACCGCCAATACCCAAAAAGAGCGAAAGTTTTAAAAACAACTTTTGGCGGGTGTACGAGAATGTGAGGCTATGACTGGCTATGGAACGACATTTATCCGGAATATCTTGAGTTATTAGGTCATTCATATTTTTGGAACCTGACATTTTCTTTTAAACTACTTTTTTAAAAAAAACCCGATAGTTTAAATTTTAGCTCTCAACTCTACACCCTTTGACCTGGGCTAATGAAAGTAAGTGGGCTAGGCTAGATGTAAAATTGAAAGCTCTACAAAATTGTACTTTTGGATTTTTTCTAGTGCTTGTAGTTTAGGCTGTAGGGGGGGGGGGGAGCAAAAGGGTTTGTGTGACCTTGTACATAATGTCCCTTCATGTCATATGCAGAGTGTCCCTTATAAGTGTAAAAGCTAAAGCCTTAGCATCACTTCGTATTGTATACATGTAGGACCACGGACATCCTTTTCCCTTTTGTGTCTATACACCTTTTCCCGTTGGAAGAGATTGCCTTGAGGCCTTGACTGTTTTCTGAAGAATTCACAGTGTGAATTTCACACTTCAGAGAAGATGCACTCCTCAAGGTTTTTTTTTGGGGGGGGGGGGGGTTGTTGTTGGAGGTGAATCATGAGGTGAATTAGTGGCAATGCATTGTTTACTTCCAACGGTGGACCCACTGAACCATAGTTATCCCTTCGTTTTTGCATTTCAAATCATGAGTGTGAATCCCCCCTTTTCACATACTCTGCGATTTTTCTTAGTGAGAGTGGATTTTTGCCTTTTTCAAACCCAAAAACTGACTTATTTTCAGCCCTTTTGAAATTTGAATACCGGCCACTTTTTTTTAAAAAAATATTTCTTCTACTTTTGTCGTACATGCAAAACATGATTTCTCATCCCCGCATGTGCCTCATTTGTCTCACAACATTAGACTTTGACCTGGTGACCCCTGTCAGTAGAAAAAAGGCTCAAGTTTACGCCAATATTTTAAAAATATTTTGGAAATATTTTCACCGAGATAAGAATACTGAAAATTGTGACAGCTTCAAAATTTTCCCATTTTGTCAGAACTGTCGTCATGTGATGGCCATTTTGTGTAAACTGGATTTGCAAGTGGCGCGAGTTGAAAAGAAAATTGAAAAAATAATTACACGAGTGGCTGCCGAAATTAAAATAAATAAATAAAGCAAATCAAGAGACTGAAAAAAATTATGAAATTCCCGCCACCGACATTCCTCATCAAACCAACTTGAGCCCTCCATTTCCTTCTGATGTTGCCATTTCTCAAAGTTCTGGGGTCTGTGAGCTCAATGATGACTCTTTGGATAAAAAAATGTTGGGCTTCCGTCACGTGATTTTGAAAAGTAAATTTAGCTGGCTCAATTTAATTTTGAAATTTAATGAGATTTAATTATTTTTAGAGTATTGGCCCTTTGTCTTTTTGGCGCCATTGAACACTCAAAATCAAACTCCGTCTCAAGTTGTGACATTGGACAAAGTTCATGTACAGAATGACACGAGTCATGAAGAATTTCATCAAGATGGTCAAGATGGCGACACTCGTGAGGAATGTGAATCATCATTAATTAATTGTAATGACAATCAAAGGGATGGCACTGTACGTGACCCAGAAACAGAAGGGTCATCTCTGATACTAAGAATACGGAGTGAAAGGATGCCACCATTGGAGGAGGAGTCACAGGATTTAGTTTATTTTGGGGTTTGGCCCGCCCGAAGGGTCAAAAACAATTTTGAGTGCGTCACATGTAAAATTATCACTCCAACTAAAAGTGACATGTTCCAGCATGTCAAAGTTCAAAAAGGTATTTTCCACCCATTTTTAAAATTGAGCGTGCCCGGGTGGAAATTTTTTGACCGTTTCTGCAGGCATTTTTCTGTCAGACTCTGTAGGCTTCTGCAGATTTATGAAACAGTTCTGCAGAAACAGACAGGGAGCTTTCTGCAGGAATTCCTAGACAGAAAGCATCTCCGTTCACTTGCGTCAAACGTTCTGCAGAATATTTTCTGAAGACAGATTTGTTCATATTTATGAAACAAGCCTTGTAGAATCCTGCAGGAAATTTTCCAGCGGGTGCCCCATTTTAATTAACTTGATATTCCCATTAGTGACCCCACCATTGACCTGCCCATCATGTCACCTGCAACTAAACACAGCGGCAGCATTTAAATTGCATCAATCAAAATTTCATCCCGAAATGACGTCGCTGATTTCTTACGGAGCGGGCAGCGTATTTACAAACCCCACAGTGGAAACGGCACCTTGTAATTTTTTTCTGTTTTTTGAGGTTTTAAATCAATTGGAC
>JAQIVZ010003508.1:0-13722 GCA_034700945.1 Arrhopalites spinosus
TTGCCTTGTGTCTGATTTGGAAATCAGTTTGTATTGGCTGTAATCTTTGACACGTTAATAAATAAATCAAATCAAATAAAAAAACTATACACAAGTATTTGAAGAATATTATTATGATTATTATTTTGTTCAAGAGAGAGAGAGAGAGAGAGATTTCTCTTACAACTAAAAATGTTTTTTTTCAGAGGATTCAAGTTTGGCAAGGGCTAATGCTCATGTATGAGTAAAAGAGAGGAGAAGACTGTCGCATTTGATGAATGAGAAAATTTCATAGTTGTAGCTCAACAAAAGTTGTGCGTTTCAAGTGTGCAAAAGGAGGCTCCATTTTATAAATGCTTTATGCCACAAACTTGGACGGAAGAAAAAGGAAGGATTCCCAGAAATTTTCATGGAGAAAGAAGAAGAGAAAGTGAGAGAGAGCAGCTTTACCGTCACCACCACATGACAAGACAACTATAAGACGATAAATTTATTTAGAACCAGAACCAGAGCCAAAAGTACCACTTGCACTCTCCATAAAACTCTCACGTATACCCACTCACACACAACCCACTTTTTCCAAGCATGTACATATCATCTACATGGAGTAAATATCTCTTTGGTGTGTGTGTAAGCTCAAAACGAGGGGGGTTACACTTTCAAATTCACTCACAATACTCGCCCTCAGTCATAAATAATAGACGTCATGCATGGGCTTGAGCGTCAATAAACTACGTGACAGATGCAAAGCCTCTACAAGTCTTCAGTCCATTCTATCCACCTCACACTCATCTCAAAAGACTGGAGGGGGAGATGGAGAAGAAAATCTCGATCTCATAAATCTTATCCTCCTCTCCCCTTCTCATGTACCCTTATCCCATTACCCTGAATATACTCTGATTGATTATTGACTGATTGAACCTTCCCTTTATTTTCTTAACCCCATTCCTCACCTTTCTCCACATTTTTATTCATTCCCAAAGTGGGCTCTCTAATCATTGAATTTAATATGGCCACTTTCCCTTCTCCTTTCTCTTTTCTCCTCCGCTTGAACTATGAATTCATTTCAAGGGGATTTCTTTTATGTTTCTACTTTAGGTAACTAATTAAATGAAGATTAAAGTTAATAATATGTCGAGTGAATGTTTTGTATAAATAGAAAAGCTAATAAATTTTAGATAATTAAACAAAATTTTCTTGACAAGAAACTTTCTCTTTGGTGAAACTCTCTCTCTCTCTGTCATGTCAAAAAGCTTGGGAAATTCATTTTAAATGAGTTTTTGTCATCACAATGCGTGAGCTTAACAAGACAGACGCAGATGAGTGACAGTGACCACGGGGGAGTTTGAATGGGAGAGGGATCATATAATTAATATTAGCAGACAAATATGCATGCCTAGCATCAACTACCCTCCTGTTACTACAGAGTACTCAACAAATATAAGAAGAGAAAGTCAAGCGTTAAATTTACTACAGTAGTCACATTGTGTTATACATGTACAATGTATAGTTAATGGTCTGTGTACATACATAAGATTCAAACTTTCTTTGCTTCGCTCATACTTACACATAGGTATATACATATATGTACATGTATGGGTTCTAGAGCTAGACAGACAGAAAAAGGGAACAAAAGTTCTCATTAGACAGACAAAAGAAGGCAATTTAGTCTCTAACTCTTTGTTACTTTTACGGAGAGAGAGAAAGTGAGGCGGAAATATGTACTCCCGGCTCGACTTATCTTTGCCCATTCTTCTTTCTCATTATCATTAAAATATTCGACAACTTGTAAGTACTTTCTTCTCTTTATCATCTCTCCTTCCATTTTGAAAATGTATTAAAATAAAATCCCAATCAAATTTTTCTCAGCTTGTGAAAATTAGCTCTGAAATTCATTCATTCAAATTGATTGAAAAAAAATCATTTTTTTTGTTTATTTTGATACATGAAAAATAAGAAAAATTTTGAAATAAATTGTTTTTTTATTTATAGTTATTTATAACATGGTCACTATAGGTAAATTTTTCTCTTTGTTTTGTGTGTGTGTGTGTGTGTGGTTTTTAGCCCAAATAGAGAGAAAGTTGGTTGAACGGTTTGAGTTTCCGTTTTTTTTCTCTCATGCGAGACTGGCGTGGGCATAGCGTAAAAGGGTGGAAGAGTCATGAGTGACCATCCATCATGTGGACTGAGTTCCGCATGAGTTTTCTCTCTCTCTCTCTCTCTTGATAGAAACACACATCCACACAACTCATCTCTTGTATTTCTTGTGGCGGAAATCCTAGCTCATTCCATTTGACCGAACCTTCCTTACACCACCTAACCATGACACTAACCACCAAACCGTAACGATAACCATCAACCATCATATAAATATATGGCTCTGATACCCTACAAAATATTATTATTACTTCGTCCCCAAAAATCAACTATAGACAAAATACTTTTATAAGGATTGGACAGGTAGACAGGGATTTTTTTGTGGTTTGGATTTTTTTGGGGGGTGGTGTATAAAAAAAACACAGGATACATAAATAAAACCACCTCCGGCACTCTTATAAATAAAAAGACAATCTCTACTTTCCCAGTCAAACTTAAATGATCTCTTCCATCTATCATGTCTCTCTCTCTCTCTCTTTCTTCAATTGAGATTTTTTATTATCAATCGTTGACGTGAGAACCCCCCTCAATTTTGCAGATTTATAAAATTCATAACTTTCACATTTTCTCTAGAACTCATTTTTCGACAGAAATAAATAAAATTGATTACTCATTACCGAGTGTGAATTTTTAACTATAATTAAAGTTATGCTGATTTATTATTTAATGTAGAAACTTAAATAAATGAGAATATTCCCACTGGTGAGTGAAAGCATGAGACTTGACATCCTTGACAAAATAAAAAAAACTCTAAGAAGGGAATCTCAATGAAAGATCATAAAAAACCCCAGTTCTGTCTCTCACTGGAGTACTGGATTTTCTCGTCATATTTATTTTGAAAAAAAGAAAGCTTTCTCTTTTTATGGATCTCAGAGATTTTGTCAGTTGAAAAGGGTTCTGTGATGAAAGTCTCTATAACAATATACTTTATAACAATGTGAGTATCTGTAGAGAAAATATGAAACAAAATCAAAACTTTTTTACGCCTTCATCTCTACAATCTCCAGTATCTCACCCAGAGACAGACACAAAAACATGTGGAGAATACAGTTACAGATATAGTTTAATATGTACAAAAAAATATGATATTGTTACACTAAAATCTGGTTCCTTATTCGACTCTCAGCTGCCCATAAGATTCACATTAGACATCCATCGTAATTTTTGCTCTCTCGCTACGTCATCATTCTTCAAGGATTATCCTTTCGAAATCAACCATACGGACCCCTACCCAATAAACCATTTTTTTCTCTACCCCCCAACAAACCTCATCTCTCTCTCTCTTTTTCATAGATGGGTTAAGTTACTGAGCCGTTGAACAAATCTCATTTATCTTTTCCATCCTCAATCGCTCCTCAATTGAGAGTCATTTCACCTTATTATTTTTTGTGTACACAAAACCTGCCAACTGGCATACAAAAAAATATTTACATTGACAGAATACAGAGAAAAGTACAGAATAATATTTTATTAAATTCAAAATTTTGAAACAAAAAAAGGAGACTGAGCTCAGTATATAAATATTTAGACTATTAAAAAAAGTCAAAAAATAAATTATTGAAAAAAGTCACCCACATGGATGACAAAGGGGGTTGAGTGTAGAAAAAAGCATAAAAAATGACATTTGTACTATCCCCCCCTTTGAAGCGAGCGTCATAATTCACAGTCAAAAAATTTTCTCTCTTGTTCTCAACACACAAAAAGAGAAAGTCTTTCCTCTCTCTAGTGTCTACACTAACTACAGCCACACACACACAAGAAAAAGAGAAAGTCCCATACAGTGTACAGAAAAACTCAATGTGATCAAGACTATGAAAATACCCACACAAGTTTTAAGAGAAAGCTAAGAGAGAGAGGGTGAAAGCATTTGAGCATAATATAGTACTGACTCCAACTCTACAATTACATGACAGAAGTCACCCCAGCTAACCGTGATTTATACTACTTGCCACTTTGTATCTTTGAGTTTTTTTTCCTTTTGCAAAAAAAAGGGGCAAGAGGCAAGAAAAGAGGAACCGTTTTCTTAATTTTCATTCCTTTTTTGACTATACCCTGCACATGTGTACATTGTGTACCCAAAAAAAAGTAGAGAAGAGAATGGTGATGCGGTGATGGGAAGAGGGGAACAAAAGGAATGGAATGAATGGAAAAGATGCGAAACGGTTTACTGACAATACAAAAGAAAAAAGGAAAATTATTCTCTTCCCTTTTGTCCCATTTAGATAAAAACCATATTCAAGATTCAACCCATTTAGAGAGAGAGAGAGAGAAAGTCCATGTGTAGCCATTCTTCTTTTCAAAGATACTCGACATAAAAAAAACCTTCATCATTCTCTACTATAATCCTAGTCAATTCCTCATTCTTTAAAAATTTTCAATAGAGCAAAAAAAAAGACAAAATAAATACTCCCACAAATAAATTCAATGACAGACAAAGAGAGAGAGGGGTCATGACCTCAAATTCGTTTTTTTTGAATATTTTCATTCTCATTAGAATACCTTAGTAAAAATTAATAAAAAAAGATCAAAGTATAGATACAAATATACATGAACTAGGTACAGTTTCTATCTCTCTCTAGTCTAAGTAGAATAAAAAGGGAAAGTCCTATTATTTTATTAAAAGAAAGTTTACCTCAAGTAGAAAACTTTTTTTTTGTCACAATTCTCAAAACCATTAGAAAGAAAAGAGAGAGAGAGAAAGTTAAACTCTTGCCCTTAATTATTAAATGAATAAAGAGAGAGCCCAGTCTTTTGTAACATTGAGAGAGTTGACACAAAAAAAAGGTAAATTTTGACTAGTGGTTTTTTCCCTTTCTTATAAAAACAAGATAGAAACAACAAGAGGGAGAAAACCATGGGGGAGAAATTATTCATGACAAAGCAGTCACTCGACGGTACATGTAAATGTGGAGTAAAAATGATGACAATATGGATACGAATAGTTTTCTTTTTTTTTCAAGGGACACTCCAGTCACGAGAGAAATCTCGACTTGAACTTTCTCTCTTGTGAATTTTCTCCATGAATATATTATACTTTCTTTTCCCATCATGAACCCTATTCCAATTCTCTACTTTCTTTTTTTTCATCCTATCTTATGAACAAAAAAAAGAAAAAACCTTCCAAAAAGCATGACCTACATGCTTGTGTCCTTTTCACATATATGTGTATAATCTATATAGTCCATGTCTATCCATATATCCATACAGACTTTCACTCTCTCATGTCCCTTGGTTGTACATACAAGGGGCATCTCCATTTCCTCCTTTTTATATTACCACCGACCATGGCATGGCATGTCAGCTACAACAAAGCTTATGTGGAGAGTTAAGTTAAAGGCTAGCAAAAAAAAAAAGTCTCTTATCTCTTCCATGCAAACCGAGAAAAAAAACCAATGCAAATACAACCAACTACCTTTCTCCTCTATATTTTTATACACTTGGTCTTTCTCTCTCTCTATCTCTCAGCTAAACACTGAGGAGAAAGTATAAAAGGGAGGGGAGAGAAATAGATAAGAATGAAGGGGAAAAAAGAAACTGTTGAGAGCATAAATTATATATTATTCCATATTATTACAAACCAGGCCAAGGAATGAAAAGACTGTGGACTACTTCAACTTTCTCTCTTCTACTTTCCCTTTTTTACTCTTTGAGATTGGAATAGCCAACTACTTTTTGAATTTCGGATTTTCGATTTGCAATCACTCTATACTCTACCCAACCCCCAACCCCCCCAAAAAAAAGAAGATCAAGAGTGAAAAGAGGAACCACTCCTTTCCTTGTCTTTTTTTCTCCGTCTTCTCAAGCTCAAGCTAAAAAAAGAGAGAGGGAGAGAAAGTCTATACTCTTCCATCCCTTTTAACTTGCTTTGATATGACGCTGTTTGATCGTGAGCTCCATGGAAAATTGGAGAGAGTGCATTGAAAAATAAAAAAAAGGAGGAGAAAGTGAAAAGAGAAGGTGAATTTATCTTTAGTGGCGCACAATTTTTCTTTTCGACTGGAGATATAGATATGAATAAACCTCACATTTTGTAATAAGAGAGAGAGATAGAAAAACTGTAAAAAAATATATAGGGATTTTATATGCTATATTAAAGTATGCAAAAAAAATAGTAATAGTATTTCATTTTATTACCACATTATGCTTGAGTGCTCGACGAACAACGGGTGTGAAGAGTTGACCAACGAGTGGACAACGTGGTCTTGTGCGACAATGTCGAGAGAAAAAACGACAGAGGGAAGGCGGTGGATGAGCTCTCTCCAGTAATGGTGACAAGGCAACCAACACTTCTTCCGCTTGAGTCTTCCCCAGTAAGTCTCCCGCCTAAAATCATTTTGAAAAAAATATTTTTTTTATTTAATTAAACTTACAATTAGACAATTCATTAATTGAGTACACAATTTATTATTTATTATTTCTCATTGAATGTACATAGCCCGCACACACTACAGATAGACAGACAAAAAAAGGAGGAAATCGTGCCAATCTGGGATGGCAGAAAAAAAAACTTTGATTAGAAAAAATGGAGCCGATTCATGCGGTTTCTTGACATAGCAATTTTTACAGTTGTAAACGTTCTAACAAATGAACCTTCCCTCTCTCTTATCTGTATCTACAAAAAGTCTGGGGGAATAGACAATTGAGAGGGAGGTGTGGAAGAGACGTATAAAAATAGCCGAGGTCGAGAGTTTACTATGGACAAAGTATATCTGTGTGTGTGTGTCTTATAGAACGTGAGGAGAAATTGGCGGACTTTCACTGTCTTGCCTCTTCTTTCTCGCTCCCTCTTGTAATTAAATTTGAGATCAATGTAACTTTCACTTGCCTACTTTTCTCCCATTTTTGTAGTTGGGCTATTTACCTTTTTTTTCTTCGGGAAATGGTTTCAGAGAAGAAGAACCTTTCTATAAAATACAGTGTCTATATTTTTTTACAGGCTAAGATTATGGAGGAATTGTACACAGAGAGGGAGATTCACTCTTTCACCTAGACATCTCTCGACTTTCTCTCTCTCTCTCTGTGGTATTATACGGTCAGACTCTTTTTGAAGAGTAATTCTGAATGGTGGTTCTACTAGTGCTTGTACTGTCAGTTTTTTTTCCAATGGGGAGTTAACAGAGAGAGAGAGAGACAGTCAAGGTTGCCTTTTGTGGGTTTTGTATTTGTAGATCATTTAGCTTTTACATTTGTTCATGGTGCAAGTCCTGCTGAGAAGGCAGAAGCTCATGACAATGGAATGGCTTGGGCTACTTTGATACAGTGTTTATATTTAAAGGGGGATATATCCTCATCACAGAGAGAGAGAGTAGAGAAAGTTCTTGTTAGACGTGAGGAGTTGATGACATAACCAAATGGAATGAAGGGAGGGAGGAAATGGCACAAGTATGGATGTAAGCCAACTAGACACAGCTTGACAAATTAAACTTCATTCCCATCTATCAACCCTGCCTACATTACATTTTTAGTGACAAAGAGACGACGTAGGGCGTCCATTCCTCTCTCTACTTTCTCTCTACTTTCTCCTGTCAAAATTATAATTTAACTCTCTCTCTCCCTCATCCAACTTTCTATTTTAAAAGGTTTAACTTTTATAAATTTATGTAACTATCTATCATAATCTTTTTTTTAGTCTTTTCATCAAAATTAAATAACTTGCTGAATATTACATAACTCCTCCCTTTTTTCCAAATTGTTGAACAAAATTTACACGTTTTAGTTTATTTTTTTCCATTTTTGACAATTAAAAAATCTTCTCTATTTTTCAGACCTCAGAGTACTGACAACTGACATTTATTTTTGTATTGGTGTAGCAATAACCTTGAAATTATTTTAAAAAAATTAAAAAAGATAGTTAAGTTGAAACACGTGTGCTGAATTTTATTGTATTGTAATGACTTGAGTTTTTTAAAAATAAAAATATGGGTTTTTAAGTGAGAAATTAATTGCAATAAAAATGATTTTATTCATTGTCACAAGTAGCTGTCTAGTGTGATACATTTGGTTGACATGGATTGTGACAAAAAAAGATAATAATTAAAGAGGAGACTCTAAGTGGATCAATAAAATGGGAGAATTTAGTCTCATTAATAATTTGTATGCTATATGTCGCCAATACCTTTCAATCTACTATTAACCTCTCGACGTACACACGCTGACTAGACAAAATTTCCCAGAATATTTTACCTCCATCCATTTTCTATTCCATACAAAAGGCTGCCCATGTAAATACATAGACAATGTGAAAAAAAAATTTTTGTTTCCATTCCAATTGAAATTTGAAAGTATAAATTGGAGAACAGACAGAGACACAGAGAGAGAGAGAAATTTAAAGGGGAAATGAAGCATGTACTATTCACAAGGACAAAGATGACAATGGCAGTAATTATTTTAGTGTTCCCTTCCATTTCAATTTGCCTTTTTTTTCTGTCTCTACCTTAAACTGAGGAGGAGGACTATAGAAAATTATGGAGTTCACTAGAGCATTATTATACTCTTCAATTGTTCTCTCAAGCTGGAATTCAGGGGATATGGAGAGAAAGCTACAATAAAAGGCACAATGAGAGAGAGAGACATTTATGAACTAGCATTAGCCCTCCTCGTCAACGATTGACGATCATGCCAGTTGGGGACTGACTCTGAATCGTCTAATGAGCTACAGCCTACACACAAAATATCTCCCATACCTACCACAAAGTCAGAATCAATGCATGAGCCATACTTTCAATACATTAAAAATTGACTGTGTAGTATAAGCAGGAGCAGCAGCAGCAAGAGCAATGGCAGTGGCTATAATCAAGGAACCTTGGGGGATACATAATAAACAAAAAAAATGTTTCACGAAACGACACACAATACCCACCCCATTCTCTCAAACTTTCTCCCCAAAAATCCTCACACAATCACCAACTCTATTTATTTTCTGGACATGGAGACAACAAATATAATATTTATGCTCATCATCATGGGGTCACTATTTTATGAGAGCCGGATATTTACGACACAATTTACTAATTGAAAATATAAATATCCTCAACTTATTTTATAACCCGTCTTCTGTCACTGTACATTGTAGTCTGTCTTCAAATCAACAAGAGAAAGTTTTACTGAGTAAAATTTAGAAAACAATAAACTTTCTCCAAAATTTGTTACAAATTCGTTAGCCCCTTATTGTAATATTGTGTACATATTTTTCAGTATATGAAAATAATTTTTTTTAAACGACTCCTTTTCTTTGACGTGCATTAAGTTATGATAAGAGAAAAAAAAAGGAAAAGAAAATTCTTTTCTTCTTTTATATATATTTATATCTGTATAATATATATATATAAAGAATTTTTTTCCTTTCAGAAATAAAATGGCGGTAATCGTTCGATAGCACAAGGAGAAAGTTTTTTTTTGCACACTACAAGAGAATAAAGAGACTCAGAGGCTTAAGTTTTTTTTCTTCTTCTTCCTCTCCTTGTTCATGCAACAGTGAAGTCATTTTTCATGTGAGACTTGAAACTTTAAGCTACATAAAGATTCTCACAGTCTACTCTTACCTGAGAGAAAGTAACCTCCAGTGTGTGTGTGCTTTCGCTTAGCGCTTTTCTCCTTTGACGATTTTAGAATGCACGAAATGGTGCTTGGTCTAAGGTACCACACAAAATGCCGCCTTATGTTTCATGTTACCAAGAGACCAAGACATGGAACATGTGAGTTTTCCTATTCTTTTGGTCATGGACCCCCCTCACCATTTTTTTCATGATTTATTCATTCGAGAAGATTCAACTGCATTAATGTCATATTTCTAGTTAAAATTTACATATGTTCCGCCCAAGGGGGACTTGACAAAAAATTTTAAAAAAATATCTTCTCTCTTTTGTTATGGTGTGACACCAAAAAAATAAATTTTAATTTATCGAAATTTTGTCCTCACATAATTATGTACATTTAAACAAACTATTTTTTAATAAATGAGTATTTAAATGTAAAAAAAATTGTAGAGCTTACGGAGTCAAGAAGAGTCGAGACAATTTCAATGGGGACGTGAGAGATGCAGTCATCCTGTAATGGAGTGATGGTAGCAAAATCGACGAGAGACTGTAAAGAAAAAAAAGGAGAAATAATAATAATGGAGACTAGTCCAGACAAACACAATTGCTGTACTTTACATCTGATTTATTTTATCCATGCAACATAGACTCGAGAGTATTATTTTCTTTTCTATATTATTACTATCTACATTATTCCATCCACCATGGGACTATTATTCATGGAGAGAAAGGTTTTTTTCTCCACAACAAAAATGGGGAATATTGCATTAAGGCTATAATATATATTATTACTATTCTATATCCCACCCAACTCTACTACTCTAGTCGATACGCTAACAATAAGATATTATCATACTCATTCCCATTTTCTATGCATTCAGAGACAAAAAGAAAATAATACTTTCTCTCTCTCTCTCTCTCTCTCTCTCTCTCTTTTACTTATACATTCACAAATAATTTGAATCCCCCTTTTCTTTTACCTCTAGTCTACACATGTATATATACATATGTATCTGTGTGACCAATGTTGGTCCTTTATTTTCTACAATTTTGGGGAAAAAATTGTAGAGCCATGATTTGTGTGTAATTTTTTTTTGTCTATGAAATTATTCAACTAAATTGTGGACAGGAAGAATTTTTTATGAGTTGAACGAGTCAATATTTTATTATTATTTTTTTTTGAATTTTTGACTGTCAATGTGTAGCTTGATAAAAGTTCAAAAAATCAGTAATAATTTTTATGTACAATATTTTTATATAGGTACCTTCATTGTATTTTTTAAACAGTGTAAAAGTTATGAAAATCTTGACCTTGATATTCAAAATGATTTTTTTTAAAAAAAAAGAGTTGTTATACAGATATTAAATAATGTAGGAGTATGATGATGTCGAAAATATTGTAAAATAATAAATTTGTGTACAAAAGAGAAAGGAAGGAAGATATTGGAAAGTTAGACTAGAGAGGATGAAGAACCATGTGGGGACTACATGGTGACACCTCAGCATGAAAATCACGTCTGTGTCAAGAAAGAAGAGTTACAGTTGCTGTCTCTCCTTCACCACATGTCTTGAATATATTTTGTACAAACACTCTTTTCTTTGATATTCCAAAACAGTCTTCTCCTCCTTCTCCTGTTTACTTTAATGTATTTTGGATAGATCAATCCAACACAATCCCCTTCTCAGAATCTCCGTCATGGATCATTTCCCAACATTTACCATCTTTTTGTAGTCAAGGAATGAAATGACACACACCACCTTCCCCTTCCTCCTTTATTCTCAACAAAAGAATTTTAAATGTAATTAAAAAAAATACTACCTCCTGTATTTTAAAACTCTAATTTCATTTAAAGAAATTCAACTACCTAAACATCATTAATCTGTAAATTGTTGAGGTTTGAAAGGGAAAGGGGAAAGTCTTTTGTAATTTTCATTTCAACTTAAACCCAGTAAAAATACACACAAATAAAGTTAAACCCTTAGAAAAAAAAATCAATCAACTAATTCTGTTGCAAAGTGAAGAATCAGAGGAGGAGGAAGGGGGGACTCAATTTTATCTCTAGTTCAATTTTACGAGTCTTGTTTTTTATTCCAAAGACTTTTTTCCTTGCTCTTTTCTCTTTACTAATAAGACTTAATCCTTTAAGGGAGTTTATATAAAAGTAACTAAATATAGTGGCTCTCTATATATTCCCCATATAGGTACATAGACAACCTTGACTTTCTCCGGTTCATGGGAAAATGAGGTAACTCAAGAAAACAAGGGGGACTATACACATATAGCCGTATATAGGGCCTCTACAATAGAGATAAGTTTTTTTTCCCAAGGAAGGAAAACGAAATCTGTCTTCCGATTCCATCGCCTCCAACCCTTCTGATATTAGCCCCAACTGTAGACTGAAACCTCCAAGTTATTCTTTTGTGAACCCCAAAAAAGTATCACTGGGTGGGCTCTACATGTGTAACATACATATGTGTACATTTGATATACCGATAAGTAATATAATTAATTATATAGGAAACATAGCTCTGTCTTGTAGTTATACAGACGTACTATTGGTGTACCTTGACTCGTAAAGAAAAATCTTTTTTTTGGGTGGGGGGCTGGGGGGCATACAAGTATGACTCATTTATTCTATAGGAAGATAGATGTACCCATCTAATGCACTTAGAGGGAATCTATCAACAATGGCTGGATTGAAGGGAAAGTACTTATAAGTGAAAACTAGTCTCTTGGAGGAGGAGGAAAAAAAGAGAGGAAGCTCAATGAGAGTGAAAAAAAAGACGAATGATTTTCATTAAGAGGATTGGCTCTTATCGAGAACCAAGTCCAAATATCAAACATCAGTCCCTCTACTTATATATATATATATGACCTCTCTCTCTCTCTCTTATAGTTGTAGAAAGTAGACTCGTCGAATCTCTATAAACTATAAAGAGTACACTCTGCCCCATTCAATCATGGAAAATTCTACTCACAACTCATTTTCTGTCTTTTTTCCTCTCTAAACAAAAAAACCTTGTATGAGAGACTTACACAAGTTTTACTCATTTTTTGGGGAAAAACCAATGTTATAAAGTCCTTCAATCTAAACTTGTTTTTTTTCAAGGGTCATCTGTACATGTACATGTGTACATGTGTATTAGCTCTCTCTTTCTCTTTTAAAATCTCATTCTCACTTTAGTCATCTTCCACTTAACAATTTAATTCCCTTTTTTGGAAGAGGGTTTAAGTATTTACTGGGAATTGTAAACAAAATGTTTGGTATTTATTGGGAAATACAAGAGAGATTATAAATTATAATGTTAAATAAATTTTCAAGATTTGTGACCTAATTTTAGTTTTTAAAAAATTAATTGATGACGCGTGGTCAAAGTAGAGAAATTTCATACAAAAGGTATGAAATTTATGCCAAGTCAAAAATAATTCCTTTTTTCCCAAAGGAGCAATCAAAATGGAGAGTGAAAGACCAATAAAAATTTGCTAATTCACAATTCCTCTCTTGTTTCTCCTCAATGAAATGATGAGATCATTAAAGTAAAAGTTTGCATGTGTATGTGTGTGTATGTACATAAATAATAATTAATACAGGAATATATTCATTCATCAGAGTATGATGGAGAGAGAGAGAAAGTGAAGGGTTTGAAATAAAGTTTTTTAACTACATGAATGAAATAGGGGGGGGGGGAATACTTTTGTGTGTGTACAAGAGAAAAAGAGGTTTAATGGGGGAATTGGGATTAAAAGCTAAATTGATAGGTTACATCATGTGCTTTAATTTTCCCTGACAAGTTTTAATGTTACACACAATGAGCTATTAATTATTGTCAGTAAGTTATAGTCAAGAATAATTCTAAATTGCCACTCAGATTAACTAATCGGTAAACTTTCCGACAGTTTTCTCCTTCTTCACAAATTCTCTCTCAAAAAACTTTCTCCCTCTCTCTCTCTTTCTCTAACAAGAAATTGTAAAACTCTCTTTTCTTGTATAAACTCGTCCAAGTACAAGAACAAGATCAGACAAAAAAAATAAGCTTAACAGCAAGTAAA
>JAQIVZ010003509.1:0-13707 GCA_034700945.1 Arrhopalites spinosus
GTCTCCTATAAAGGCCCAGTCTCTAATAGAGGCCCATTTTCGAGTGTGTGAAACAATAGAAGCCCAGGGCTTCTAATGGAGATAATACGGTACCACGTAACGTCCTCCCCCTCCCCTTACGACTACGGAGTATGTACAAAAGTCTAGAAAATAATCTGAGAAGCTCAGCCTCAACTTAAATCACTAGAATAGAGACCACCACCACTTTCCCTTCTTCATAAGGAAAGGAGAAAAAAAAAATATAGTGAATATCTGTAGCACATGGGGAAAGTCTACTTGAAAAAAAGGAGACTAGGAATCTACATATGAGAGTAGAAAAAAAAAACCATCAAGTCGTAGATTCTTCTAGCTGCTATGTTACATCTCTACAATAATATTATATGGGGCACTTACTCTCATGAATTACTTGCAAATTCTAATATAGAACTAATATAACAACAACTTTTGTACTCTCTCTCTCCAACTCTCAATCTACATTCACTTGTCCCCCCCTTTTTGATATAAGGGGCAAGTATTTGTATTCAAATAAGAGGGGGGAAAGTGGTCAATATAATGGAGAAAATAAAAAAGATTTTTATTCAAGAATCTTCGTAAGAGACTTTGGTCTCCCTCTCCATCTTCTTTTTTTCTCTCTTTGTTTGTGTGTCTCTATATTTTGTTGAATTCTCTCAAAGGAAAGCTCAATTTTTTTTTCTTCTCCACTCGATCTCTCTCTATCTTTATATCCATTTTTATTGTCTTTTAAATCCTCTCTTTATAACATTTCAATTGATGTACCTTCTACAGATACAAACAGAAAAAAATAAGATGTAGCTTTACCTCCACTTTAAGTGCATTGAAGTAAGTTTTAGTTTTAGTCTCTCTCTCTCTCTCTTTCTATGTGCGTCTAGTGTATTCACTTAAAATAACTCGAGACAATGTAAAATCCCAAATAAAAATTGCATCAACATTTTAAGCTTCAACTAAAGTACCTTCAAGCAATTCTTTACTTGTTGTGTACTTATACACAGACAACATTTTTATTCATGAAACATCCTCTGGCTCAATACAATTGTCTCCATATTCTCCCCCTCCCCACTATTTTTATAGTAATTTCCTTCTTTCATTTCAACTTCTAGTCCACCACACACTACACACACACACATGACATCAAGAACAACCCATAAGCCTTTCTACACTTTCTCTCTCTCTCTTTGTACAATGCAATCCAATGTGTGGGGTGTGGATGGGGAGTCTATTGTCATTTATCAGTATCACATTCCTCATTTCTTTTGTGAGTCGTCCCTCTCTTCTCCTTCAATTACTCTTCTGCTTTATTGGACCATCTCTCTCTCTCTCTCTTTCTTTATAGACAAAAAAAACTTACCCTTGTGCTCACTTTTCTCTCTGTAGTCAATTTATAGAGAAAAACTCCCTAAAAAATCATATATACGATATAACAAGAGAAAGTAAGACAAAGAAAGGAGAAAGTGTGGGGTGTAGAAGGAAATGATATTTTTCACATCATTTTCAGCGATCACAGCCACTAGATTCTATCACAAAACTTTTTTTTTAAGAAAAAACCCACCATTTTTTTTACCTCTGTACAGATTGAGTTATGGGAATAGAAAATTTCTTTTTTGAAATTTGTTATACAAAAAAAGAAAGTGCATGCATGTAATATCACCCCCATCGTTTTATATATAAAAAAAAATAAGGTTTGAAAAGGACAAGAGGTCAAGATGTGACTTTATTAAAGTGGATCTATAAATGGAGAGACAGGGATAAAAAAAAGTCAAGTTAGCTAAGTGGTTCGTCTCGAGTCAAAAACGAGGTCTTTAGTTATATTAGAGAGAAAGTATGTATGTATATAGAGAGGGAGAGAGAGGCACTAGTGAGGTTTCCGGCGGCAGTGCGGCTATACGAAGTAATTTGTCCAAGTGGACCGCACACTACACTACTAGGGTTTATTACAAGAAATCCTCGTTGACGAGTGATTGCCATTTTGGAAGACCACACAATGTTCCATGATGAGATTGCAAGGAGAAGGAGAGAAAGCCAATATCAATATCCATAGATAAAGAGAAAGACAGGAGGGGGATCAGTCAAGACAAAATTGTGTACCCCCCCCCCCCCTCTCCTTTCTCTCTTTCCTTTTTTATATAAATAATAAATTTGTCAATAGAAATATGCACAAGAAGAAAGTGGAGAGAGACAGTTATTTCTTCAAGAAAGAAATTTGTAATATCAAATGAAAATATATGGACAAAAAGTAAAAGAGAAAAACTGAAAAAGAAAACAAATCATGGATACCCTATAAAATATATAGAAAATTCTAGTTACCTGAAATCATTTCACTCTCTCTCTCTCCTTAATAAGTTGGTCCAAGGGTTTTAACTTGTATATGTGTATATGTATATGGACAAAAAAAAGGTTTCTAATTCTACTTGGACTTGTTCAGCTTCCTTCGTCTCTTCTGCCCCTCAAGACATTCAAGTCGGTCAAGGTTGTCAAAGGCACAAGACGACGTGTGTACATATACAGATATAGCGTGTACAGTGTACAGGGAGAAAGGGGGAAAAAAGACTCAAAAGGAGTTTTTGCTTTTAACTTTAGGAAGAAGAGAGAGAGAGAGAAAAAAGAAAGGAGCCAGAGCTTTCTCTCTTCGTTTCTACCTTTTATCGATCCTCTCTCTTTTCCTCTATTTCCTTTTTTTCTATTGCAATTTGTAGTCTACCCTACCAGACTTTTTTTTCTGTCTATTTATTTACCTACTACTCCTCATATCCTACATTTGAATTCATACATATACATGTATATACATCTCTCTCTCTATTCATATGTAGACACACACACACCGTAGTGAAGGTACTTTATCTGTCTCATATTGTTTACTTTCCATTTACAGTCCTACACTACTTTCTCCAGTTGGTACTGTGGATGTACATTCAGTTGTGTGAGTTTGAATCTATACTCAAAATGTATATGGACACTGTAACAATATTCCTCATGGAAAATAAGCTACTCCTCCCATAAATTTATCATGTTCAACTACTACAAGAGTTAAGAATTGTTGGGATAATTTTGCCATCTTTTTTTGTGTGTACAATTGTACAGAACATATTTAGAATTTAGATAGAATGGCATAGAATAGAATGAATATTACCATTTTTAATGCTAATGTTCTCGTTAATCCTAAGCCAATGTTAATGTTAGTATTAGCATTTAACATGTTAGAGTGTAAGATGACTTATTCCAAGTGGAACAAGAATAAACACAATTTCTTTTCTCTTATGTTGTCTATTTATTCCTTTTCTCCATGTGCTTTCTCCTACATAACAAAACGTACACACTTGTCTCCCTTTATAGGCTCTTGTGTTTGTTATGTGTACAACTGGAGAGGAGAATCCACTGAAGAAAAAAAAAAGGATTGTAGACAGACTAGAAAATGTAGAATAAACATGGAGCGAAAGAGAAAAAATTTATTAATATGCAGGTCATATAATAAACGACCGTTATAATAGGACAAGCTAAAAATTGTGGCTTTTATGTACCCCACGCCTCCTTGTCTCTTTCTCTCTCTCTGTATGCAGTTGACTAACAAATTGTAAAAAATAAAAGAAAGGAACCACAGGCCACAAACCATCTGTTCCCCCCCCCCCCTTCTTTCTCTTCTACTTTCACCTAAAGACCAAGTCACTTGCCCCCCAGCCGGTACAATTTTATCCACATGTTGCTGTTGTTGTGGTACCCTGGTACGAAGATGAAGGGCCCAACCTCTTTTTGACGCAATTCCTCATTCTCTCTATATAAATTACAAACTTTTCTCCCTCACATTACACATAAACACAAGACTTGTAGTCAACATGTTCCATTCTAGTTGACTTTAAAATTTTTGGGGAGGATATTTTAAATAAACTCCATATTCATTAAAAAGTCTCTTGTAGTTACAAATGAGACTGAACAAGGGTCTCTAAAAAGTCTCTTTTTTGAAATATTGTGGATGACAATTTTAGAGAATATTTAGGACAATGTTTTTACACAGTAAACCAAATTTTGTGTCCAAAAAAATGGAGGCTGGGAAAGTAAGTGAGGGTTGAAGAGAAAACAAAATTAAATATGGGGAAATAGTAGATCATGCCCTAGGATAATTGGAAGGGAACGTAGGGCTAATCATAGGACGCTTGACTAAAGCCAACCAACAAAAAAAAGAGAAAGTTGGGGAATATAGTCTTTCTCTTTATAATAATACACTCTATCTACAAGCATGAATGGATCCCAAAGGTGGTCCCTTGTATGTAATACATGTAGAGTTTTTGTGCCAAGTATAAAAACACTAGCAAATACTATCAAATTACTTGTCTAGGCTTTTGGGAATGGAAAAGGGAAAACTAGAGAGAGAGAGAGAGAGGCTTGTAAAATACGTAGATTGTGTAAATGTAAGGATAAAAAACAAGAGAGAGAGAGAGTTGAACAAGAGGATGAACATGATTTGCTTTTTGTGTCTTCAGCCTTCTTCTGTCTTATACATGTATGTATATAAAAAAAGGGTCGTATAAAACACGAGTGGGGGGTATGTCATGTCCCTTGGCACTGTGGAACAATTTATTCCACACCAACAACAAAACACTCTACTTCTTTACACTACACACAATATATGCACCCACACACCCAACCCTATTTTAGTGTGTACAGATGTACACTCACACAAACAACATGGTGGATAAAAAATATTTTCTACTATAATCATAACACATCTCACCAAATAACATTTTCTGGGCCTTTGAGCAACACTCGTGGGTTATTTCATCCACAAAAAATATCATTTTTTTAAACTACTTTCCTTTCCTTTCTCTTTCTTTCTCTTTGTGGGGATTTTGTATGATTTAATTATTTTTTTAAAAAAGAATAATTTTAATTGTTTTTAAAAATCTTATAGGATTTAATTTTTCTCATTTTATTTATTTAATAAAACTTTCTTTTTTTAAAGAGTAATGTCCAGAGTGTTATCCTTGAACTATAAAAAATGGTTGGAGAGGAGGGAAAGTCGATGAAGCGAGTTAGATTAGATTTCTTTTTCTCTCCAAAATTCCATCCATTTGCCAATTATCGGATTCGTGCGGAGCCTCAAGAAAAAAAGAAGAAATATGGAGAAAGTCTAACACATCAATATGAATACAACGTATAGTCTTATGTGCATGGATGCAGATGCAGACATGCAGAGCAAGAAATGGCTGCAGAGAGAAAGCGAAAGAGAAAGAGAGAGAGAGAAAGATTTTGAGATTTGAGGTTGAGGTAGGGAAAATGGTTGAGTTATCACTATTCCCTTTTTCTGAACACTATATATATATACAGATAAACTAGTAAAAGTTATTTGATGGGATGGTGACGTGATGGTTTGAAAAAGAGAGAGAGAGAGAGCCATTACTTTACTTTTAGTAAAGATTTTGATGGCCACTACCTACTTTCTCTCAATCTCTGTATCTCTATTTGAACCTTTTTTCCCTCTTTTTTTACTTGTTTATGCAAGAGAGATAAGCTAAAAAAAGAGAGAACTCTTCCAACTAACCCCCCTCTTTGCCTTTTTATGTATGTTCACCACGTGCATAAAAAATGGTGATGGGTAAAATGGAGATACAGAGAGAGAGAGAGAGAGAGATTTTTTTCAGGTGAAACTAGAACTGATTGAGACTCTCTCTCCCACTTTCCATCAAGATTCTCCGATTTTCTTTTCTCTAAAGCTGTAAAAGCTAACACAATTTTTCTCTCCTCTAATGGCTTGTTGTCAAGGTGACGACCATTGCATTAAGGACAAAAAAAATGTGGTGTGGTGTCCTCCTCTTTTAGCTCTTGGTTTCTACAAAAATTGTGTCATATTGATTCCCATTTTTTCAAAAGATTCAATAATAATAACTTCCATAGCTTTCTCTACATATTACTGCATAGCATTCCGATAGATATACATATAGACCTTTGTTTATTCTTCAACTTTCTTTTCAACCAAGTTAAGTCATGTAGTAAATATCTCCATCTCTATCAAATAAATATTTTCAAGCAAAAAAAGAAAAAAGTCTTTCTCTTCCTTGTACAACCATCACTGTCACATAAGTAGAATTGAGTCAAAATGGCAGCGGAGAGTCTGTCAAGTGAATCTATTAGTTTATATAAAATTCCAAACAACAAAAAAAAAGTTTTTGGGCCAAATTCTTTATGTATTATTTAACGATTATTTTATTTCTCCTCAAGACAAAAAAAAAACAAGTTGCGGGCATTTTTTTTCTCTTATTGTTGGCCTTGCATTCTGACTCTATGAAAGTGTGTAGAGAAAGTGGAGGGGAAGAGGAAAAAATGGGCGATCAAGTCGACCATAGAATAGTAACTCCATATTAATTCTCTCTCTGTTCTTTAGCTAGTAGAGAGAGAGAGAGAATGAAGATAGGGGTTGTATAATAAAGTTAATAGAAGTTTTCTCTTGGTTGACTTGATATTTTCCCATGTCTATAATGAGAAACACAGTAGGGTAGTAAGTGTACTATTGCTTGTAATGTTTCCTTTTAATTGGATGGGTTTGAGATATGAAAGCTCTGGCACTTTTTGTTACTCGTTACTAACGTTCCCTCTCTCTGTACAGTTTACAAAAATAGATTCGAATCAAGTCTCACCCTCTCTCTCTCATTATAATTAGTATTGATTTCCTTTTGACAAATCTCTCATGAAATATTCATGAATTATAACATGTTATATTTGATGAGAAAGATATCAAAATCTTTTAGCCTTGAACCTTGAACACTGTTTTCTACCTTCAAAAACTTTTTTTTTCATTTTTATTTTTTCAATGTCACTCTTTATTCTTCCTTTTTTAAATGAAGAGATAGAACATGGTAATCCACTTGAGAAATATTGTTCAAAATGTCGGTCTTTGATAAGTTTTTTTTTAAAATATGGAGAAAACTACGCAATAGACATTAAAATGAACATTTGAGGATGGTAAAATGAAATGAATTCATAGAGATAGAGAAATTATAACATTGACTTGATGAGTCAATAAACAAATTTTACACATGACCTACTAAATAAACTCGGTTGAGTGTGTACATATACATAAATGAATAAACTCAATTTATTACTCATAATACAGATTATTAATACTGTACATTTTCTACCTGTCTTTTATAATTTAATTCAGATGATGTGAGTTTGGAGAAAAAAATGAGAAATATTTTTTAATATGATCTTTTTTAAGGTCATATGGCCAAACAATAAAAAAAACCAAATTTTGTTTTGCCAAGAATTAGGATAATGAAATGATAACTGTGTACTCGTACATACTGTACATACATGACGAGAAAATGTTGCTAATAATCTGATTCAAAGCCAAAAAGATTTAGAGAATTCAATTCCAATTTAATCACGCCATGACCATGATATATGACTACCCATCTGCCTTTGAATATTTGTAATATCAATAATAACAATGGAGATATTACACAGTGATACTCACAAATATAAATTAATATGTACCCACTTACAACATGTAGAAGATACAGAGACCTGGTCAATTTTAGACGAATCATGGAAAAGAGAATTGTTTTTAGTTGAGGAGAGGAAAACATCAAATGGAATAAATTATTTTATATGAATTATTCCTATAAAACTAAATAGCTTACAAGTACACTTGTAATTTTTTTTATATGTGAAAAGATTACTAGATGCTCACATTTTATAGTCAATGATTAGGAGCGTACATTTATCTGTACAATCAAATAAAACTTTGGTTATTTCTCTCTTTGACTAAAATTGTTCCTAACAACCAACATTATCCTTCTCTCTCTCTTTTATCTACAGACACAACATTTTCATCCCTCTCAAGCATAAAGTGAGAATATTATATTTTAATAACAAAAAGCTTTTTTTGGGGGGAAAAGCTTCAAAATTGAATGGACTGAATTGTAAGATTAAATTTTGTTCTTTTACTTGTTACATGAGTAGGAATGAGTCTACAGATGTAAATGAGAGTAAACTCATAGACTCATTACATTAGTCATTAGTTGTGGTTTTTAACTATACTTTTTACTTTCATGTAATGAAAGAGGAGACACAGCTTGTACCAGAGAAAGTTTGTAAGTTTTCATCGATTTTTGTAGAATAAACTTGAGACTTGTTTGATTAGGTCCTCTCACACACAGTAGGAATAACAACTGGGCACCATTATCATGTTTTATTACAAAAAAAACTAGTCTAGGTGATGAGTCATATTGTGAATTTCATGATTAATTTCATTTTATTTTTTTCATGTTAAACTCTCCTCAACTTTTTTTTCTTCTTCCTCTCAATAGTTTCCGCTGTGGTTTACAAAAAAAACTCGTACAGGGAAACCTGAAAAGTATTGGAGAAAGTTGACTTTCACATCAAAAAAGGATTCTTAATTGAAATTTGAAACGAGTCAGTGGAGTCATATTACTTGCATCTTTTAATTTAATCAAGATTCTAAAAAAAGACACTACTTTCACCAATGACCAACTTAAATATTAATTTTATTGTAATAACGTACATATATGGATAAGATTACAGAAAAAAATAGTCGTCAAAAAATAATAATTTCTTACCTAATAAATCCCAAAAATCTTGATCGAAAGTTTTTTTTTGTCTCCAAGTCACACAAACTTCAATGTCAGCGTCTTGAAGAACAAGTCAAAAAAGAAAGTATGAAATTTGAATCAATATCATAAAAAACTGTTTCTTTTTTTTATTATCCTTGACAGATGCTAATAAAAAAAATTGCTTTAATAGTCAGAAGAAAAAAAATTTAAACCTATAAAATCTCTCTTTTTCCTTTCTTTTTTTTATAACTCAAGTAGCATCTGTATTAAAGACCAAAAATAGTTTTTCTCAGTTACTCAACTTTCACTACTCCCTTAATATATTTATATGGATAGAGAAATGGATGAGAAGCATGTTTTTCAATTAAACTTTTTTTTTAAAAAAAGAGAAAATTGCCAACACACATTTTCCCCTCGTTTCACTTTTCTATTCACTTTTTTTTTCTTGGGAGGTTTATTAGTGAAACACACTATACATATATATACATATTTGCAAGAAGCGGATCTCAGTTTTTTTTATTTCGTTTCCTTCCTTGAAAAAAAAGAGGAAAAAGTTGGTTTTACATGTGTTTGAATTTATACAGCTCCCATGCTGTTTAATAGGGTACTTGACTGTGAAAGTTGCAATCAGTCAAGTTTGCACGTTTTTTTTAATGATGTTAGACTATTGGAAGATACAGAGGGGTGTGTAGGTTAGTGTAGAATGATATATCTTATTGAGTTAGCTTAGTAGGCAGTTCCTGGTTAGTTTAATTTTCCACTGTGAGACTAATTTAATTAGTTTTTTTCCCCTTCCACCTCAATTTTTCATCTCCACTTAAATTCACAAAAAAAACTCTATTCCCCTCATGAACTTGACGTATCAAATTAATTTTTTTTTGCCAAAAAATTTAAATAATAAAAAGAGATGATGGGCACTTGAAACGATATGTCAATTTATATATTGTATACACAACTGATTTGATCTCCAATAAATTTTATTGTCAATTTAATTTTAATTAAAATATGTATTTTTTTAAAAATGAAGAATCACATTTAAAAATTGTTTCAAATATTTTCTCAATGTAACTCGACTCACTTTGTCAATTTTCAATAAAATAGAAAGCACTTGAATGTAAAATAAGTTGGGACACCTTTTTATAGTTAGAACCTTTTTGACTGTTTTAAATAGGACAAAAAACTGTTTTATTGTGCATGTAATACTACAAGTCTGAAGATAAGAAATTTATCTTTTTTTTAAGAGTGGAGGCTTCTCCACAGAGCAGAAAAAAACACCTGTTTTCCGAAGCCGGGTCTGAAGTCAACTATTCGGCTTTTGACGTGAGTACTGTGGGAAGGTATGAGCAGAGAGAGAGGGAAAGCTCAGGGGGAGGAAGAAGCTGAAAGAGAAGCAGCTGTATTATAGAATCGAAGAAGATGGTTACGTTTTATAGTGGCTGTCCTAGTCCTATAAGCCTCTCTACCCCCCTCTTTTCCCTCTCAACTCACTGTACATACTACAGCTTGAGCGTCACGTTGAAAAAAGTTTTTCGCACAGGACCGTTGGTTTCTAGAAATACTTAGAGGGGCCACGGGAAATAGGAGCAACACAAATGGAAATGGCAATATGAGAAAAGTTGAAGAATGAGTTGGCAATTGCAATGGAGGAGAGAGAGAGAGAAAACGGAAGAGAAAAACGGACTGTAGTAAATCTACTCAAAAAAACCGGCTTGCCACTGTCTCCTTTACCCCATTTAAGACCATGAGAGAGACACTGACACTATTATGGTGTGTGATACAAGTGCATTGAATGTGAATGTGAAGCCATAGCCATAGCCCACTTGACTAAGTGTATAGCCTTTCTCCCCTCTTTCTCCTTTTAACCACTACAAACTGGAGAAATTTCTTTTTACTTTTTTTTACACAAAACTCTTAGAAAATGAGGGTACACAAAATTTCTTTTTTGTGTGTGTGTATATGTGTGTGTGGAGTAGGGCTAGAGAAGAGAAACAAAACAGAGCTCAATCTCATGCGCCACACTTTTTTTATATTTTATTCTATTCTCCACTTTTCTATATCTCTTTTCTTAACTGTGGATCTTGAGTTTAACACTTTCTCCAAAATAAAACCACGTGCAATGTTTTATTATATGTCTCTCCCCTCTAGTGTCTGTACTGACGCTTTCTGTTTTTCTTTCTTATTGTTAGTGTTGGAGAATGCCTTGTACGTGCGTGTGTTTTGTAATACATATAAAATGTTTTTTATTCTCAGAATATATACAACAAAAAATGGAAAAGTTGGTAAAGGATTAAAGGATGATGTATAGACTTTCCGTGGTTCACTGGTCTTTGTGTATTTCTTGCTTTCTCCTTTCTTTTTTTCTCAAAATAATGTAAGCATTCCACGCATTACTCTCCTCTCTCCTTTTTTTCTACCCTCATTTTATTTAAACTTTCACCTGACCATCCCTTACATAATGTTTTATTAGAGAAACTTTTTTTTTCGAACAGTTTTTATATCATTTCAAGTGAAAGGGCAGGGGAGCTCAAAAGTTTTTTTTTGTGGTGAGGGTCAGAGTCAAAAGTTTTTCCCCTTTTGGCTCTTGTGTCTTGTCGTCGTGTCACATTCAAAGAATAAGAAGGAAATATCATCCTCGTCATCATATTTTTCATGGCTATTCATCATCAAAAGAGAAGAGGGAGAAGAATAATGTCAGGGGGGTTAAACATACGGAGGTTGAGAAATTTATGACAAGCCATTTTGAATAATAATACCTTTTTTTTTTTGAAGTATAAAAAAGAACGTTTGTGTCTCAATGTAAATCAATTGTAGAATTTTATTAAAAATTACTCAATAAAATTGTAAAATTTTATTTATTTTGATACAAACCCAAGAATTTTGGCAGCAAATTGTCCTTCATTTATTATACAAAGAGAGAGAGAGAGTATTTGAGTGATGTAGTGTAGTGTATAAAAATTAGCACGTTCTCCATCTCCCTCCTTACATCTGGTCCCTCCTCACCGGAAGTCATTCAGAGTTGAGCGGAAGCTAGAGAATTAATGACATGATTAAGAATTAATCAAAATTCTATTTTGTAATTCCCTCCCATAAAATATTTATATCCATTAATTGTTGTACGTTACTCAAAGAGGGGAGGGAGGGGGGTAAGTATTCTATAGGGGGTTAAATTTTATACCTCCATGTTTTGGTTCATTTTAAACTCCATTTGAGCTGAAAGAGTCTCTCAGAAAACATGACAACTGAACTGATACGAGTTTCTGTAAGAAGATAAAAAAATATGGAGACAAGATTGTTACTAAAATGTGATTGTGAATTGAATATGGAGAATGGGTAATTGTACACAAGATTAAATAATTGTGTAATATGTAAAATAAATTATTCAAGATTGTTGAGGTTTGATTCAGTTGAAGATAAAATTGATAAATTGTCTCTCATATCATTTTGGGGATCTTTTTTTGAAAGAAAAGAAAAGAGAAAGAAAAGAATGAAATGGAGATGAAATTCATTGGGTTAATATCTCACACAAGAATTTTTGAATGGAGGAGAAGCTTCATAAATATGAAAATAAGGTGGATGGCTATACATTTATGGCTAGTGGAGAGAAGGACGGACGATGGCAGAATGAATAATCTGGGAAGAAAAAGTAGAAAGGAAGAAGCAGAAGGATATTACAAGTAAATGATTCAATTCCCTAGATCCAAATCATGTTGGAAGAGTAGGCAGAGGAGCCAACTTGAAGTGTTTAGTATATGCAAGATGCAAAAAAGACTCTTTCTCTCTCTCTCTCTCCATTTTCCCATGAATTCACGTAGTCTTTGAATGAGATCGTCCCCAATTTATAGTCCACTGGGGAAAATCTCTAAAAAGTGGAAACCAACGCCAACATTTTACCTTACTTTCTCCCTCTCTCTTTTTGTATGTACACGGACTCTAGATTTTTGAAGAGAGTCTGTTTGAGTAAAATGAGAAAATTAGAATGAAAATATTTTTGGTGGTGATACGGATGCCAATGAAAATTTTCTCTTTTTCGATTTTGCAGCGAGTTTTGGAAAACGTTACTTACTCGTAACAATGGAATGGACAGGAACAAGAGGAGGGATTTGGAATGAATGCCCCTAGAGGCAATGAAATTTTACGGAGGAACACCAACACAACACAATATTTTACTTTCATTTTGTAAATAAACCTCCCACCATTTTATTTATCCTTTTTTTCTCTCTCTCCTTTCTTGCTCAGTCATCATTATACCCATCGTTGGGCATTGAGAGACGTTGGCAAAAGTCTCTAAAGAGAGACAAGTGAGAGGGTCACAATTTACACTACACCCGTAAATTCTCCATTCAATCTAAAGGTAAAACCTTTTTTTGTGTGGGTGTTCAATTTAATACTCTACAATTTTACATGGCATATCCTTCATTACTTTTTCAACGGAAAGGATGGTCAGGATTAAATTTTGTGAGGCACCTCCCTCACTCCCTTTTTCCCTTCTCCCCTCCTCTTTTTTGATGGTTAATTGACCTTTCTGAAAAGTTTTGTATAAATTCTATTTCTCTCCTAATCTCTTTACGATCACTCATAGAAGGAAATGATTAGAGAAATTTATTTTTCCTTTTTCTGTCTTGAAACATTTTCACATTGTAATTATTGACAAGTTTTTATACATCTTTTGGCTGAATGTGTCTACACATTAAAGTGTTTTAGCTGTACATTTGTACTAGTTATACAATATTTAAACAAAATCCTGACATTTCTTATCATCAACTCTGACACAAACAATCAAATGTAAACTTTGATGGGAGGGTGACCTTGGACCAAATAAAGAAAGTTTTTTTTTTCTTCATGTTTATCTTGTCATCTGGACTACTCCTTTCCTTACTCCTTTGGTAAATGTTAATCAATAGAGAAAGAATTTTGTAGATTATTTTCTAAACATATTATCTATGTACTTTTATTATATGACGTCAAATTTTATCTTTTCTATAAATAATATTGTAGAAACTTGAATGAAAATCTTTTTTCATTTTTTTTCCTCTCAAAAAACTCTTTATAAATAAGGTAAAGGAGTTCAAAATTCACCCGTCGCCGAATATCTCGTCTAGCTAGCGTATTTCATATGCTAAATTACTAT
>JAQIVZ010003510.1:0-13706 GCA_034700945.1 Arrhopalites spinosus
TTAGTTTGTTTACATACAAAGATAAATCCGCACGAATGATTTGGTGATGACATCAACTGTCAATATTTTATGCTAACTTTGACTTTTACCAAAAGAAACCAAAATTCAGGAGAGCATGTCATTAGATTTGGAATTATGGTCCATAGAAATGGCATGGGTTTGTGGTTTTATATTTTTGGTAGTACTACCTACTCAATTTGTTTTTACATCAATGTTCCTCTCGAGGCTATTTATCAATGGCTGAATCTCATGTAATTTTCTATATATACCATTTTTTGTGTTTAACCCAACTTGACACACGTGTCTTTCTATCCACGTGGATGAAAAAAAAATTATTTATCAATTCCAACTCCATGTCATCCATTCCCAGAAATTGTGTCCAATAATTTAATGAAACTTGTAGAGATTCTTGGTGTGTACTATTTTTTCAAATTTTAACATAATCAGCCATCACAATTCTGAACAAGTCTTGTTTTACACTCCATGTCCCATTTGTCAAAGGGAACGTGTCAGAGTGGCCATGGCTATAAGAAGAAGGCTATTTTTAGGAGGAGAAGATGGACAATGTGCATATTGGAGAATGTTTCATTCTATAATAAATCCTATTTATCCAATTTTTATCTCTTTTTTGTCTATGCCTTTCTTCTCTCAATTCCTTTCCTTTTTTCGTTTCCATTTTGAAAAAATTGGGGGTACACCGTATAGTTCATTCATTTTTTTCATTTATTTTTTGTCAAAGGGAAGGATTTATTTTCTCCACCTTTTTCAGTCCAGTTTTCTCAGAAAAAAAAACATTTAGAGCGACTTATTACATAACAAACGTATTTTTTATCATAATGCTGATACTCTACAATCAATAGCTGATAAGTTGATATGTACATTGTAATCCCCTCTTTTTTTCATGAATAAAGTAATGAAAAATATACAATTAAATTTTATAAAAAAATGTTTCTATTTTATTGACCATTTTATTGAGACTCTATTTATTGTACATTCAGCTCCATATTATTTTCTACTACTGAAATTTCTAGCTGGAGTATCTGTACAATTTAATAAATTTTATAGGACACTTAATAAAATCTTGATAAATACATCGATAGCTCATTAAACTCCTTTTTAACAGTCTCTTGACAAATAGTGTGTGTGTGTGCGTGTTTTCTCACAAAAAAAAATATTTATGGTTTAGTGAAAGTATAATAAAAACTATTGAAGAAAGTACACAGTCTACTTTCCTTATAGCTATCGATATTTTATATATGGTAAATAAAATGCCAATAAAATGTTGACAAAACTTAATTTAAAATCAAGGATAGCCATCCTTGTAGAATTTATATGATAGAGATACTGACAGACAAAAAAACTGACACAATTCAGCCATTTTGTAGAGGTAAATATCTGGTAAATTCATTTCATTTTAATTAACAAAATTCAATTTAATTACTCATGCTACGTCATTCAGTTCGTAGAAAAAGAAAATGGACGCGGGGAAGGCCACAGGCTCTTTTTCTATTGTGCTTTATGATACATAACAAAATTCATGATAGAAAAAAGATGTTTTAGCCCCATGATAGAAAGAAAGGCCAAAAAAAATATTTCTGTTTTAGTTATGCCATCTTCTACTTTGTATAAAAAGAGGTATGGTCATTAGCAAAGTTTGACGTAATATTTTCATCTTGAAGAAAAAGAACAAAAGATTTTTTTTCGTTTGTCATTCATTTTTTTCATTTTTCTTTCTCTCTCTCTCTCTTTCTCCAAGCGTTGTGTTTTGCTTATTGAACCTTGAAAAATAATTCTTTGTTCATTCTATTTGCCATATGGACATTTGAAAGAGTTGAACTTTTTTCTTCCTCCTACAAATTCTAAAAATAGAAATTACAGATGAATGTAAGTTGTCTGAAATATTTAAGAAGTAGTAATGATTTTTTTAATTAAATATACTTTCTTCTTCTGACAACACCTAGCTCAATATAAATGGAAAAAGAGAAAAGAAAGATAAAGTAGAATTGGAGATCACAAAATTTGTAGTGAAGACGGTCTTAAATTTACTAATCTACACATTTCATGATTCTCAGCCTTTTTTTGAAAAAGAAATCCTTTACTCCTTTTTCACAAGAGAGACTTTCTCTAACGACTTTGGCATGTTCATGTTCAGTTCTACGTGGATTGCTTTCACTCTAGATTGGATTAAAGATTCACAATGCATTTTCCCTTAATAGTAAAGCAGTTGCTCTTTGACTGTATTGAGCTGTGGTGGTTAATTGATAAGAAAAGTATATATTTTATTCACCTTTTCACTCCAATTTTGTGTGGTAAGAGAAAGTACGTACATATTACATGTGTGTTGCATTTGTACCTATGATTATCAATGCCATTAGCTACACACACTTAAAATCAGTTGCACGTATTGAAATAAGACAAATAAAACAAATTGAGGAAATTACTTTAAATGAAAAGAATTAAGTAAAGAACAAAGTGTACAAAGAGTAAAAGTTGAAAGAGAAAGTTGAGAGAATCAAAAAAAAGAGAAAGAGATTCAGTACAAACAGAATAATAGAAAGTTATAAACTCTTCATAAGCTACACACTCAATCTACAGATGAGGTCTTGACATAAAGAGAAAGTAGGAGAGAATGCTCACTTGACAATTTCTTTTGACTTGTCTTCGTCTTTTAGTTTTCCTTTAATTATAATAAATGAAGAATGTCTTTTTGAACAATTTTCTCTTTTTTTAACTTTAATATTATCAAGGTTTTGTCATACATTTCAATTGTGAACAAGTTAAGATGTAGAGATCACAAAGACTTTCTCTCTCATCTCTCTCTCTTGTTTGTTTTGGTGACAGTGGGAGAGGAGAAAGTAGTGGAATGAAACGGTGGTTCTTTGTGTTGTGTATAAAAAAAGATTTATAGGCTTATGTACATAGAGAAAGACAACATATTGATACATAATTTAAAACAGGCTTTCACCATTCTTTCTTTTTTTTACATGTACCCAACTTGACATAACAGAACAAAAGTACCAAACAGAGGCTGTATGAATTATGAGGTGAGAATCTGAAATGTGTTGTTTCTACTTTCTCCTTCTTGATAATCTCGTCCTCTCCCTAGATTTTGGTGTGATTCCCATTTTTTTGGTGCACTTTGCTGCCATATAAAACATGGAGACGCAGTACAATGTGTAGCTATATGCAAAAATATTATTTTTTATAGAAACTTTCACTTTCACGCTATGCTCTAGCCTATCCATATAAATGTTTTCATTTTCAGGAATTCATGCCTCGTGTGTTCTCTCTGTACTTTCTCTAGTCTCCTGCCCTTGTTTTTATTCTGGTGTCCCTACAATGCAGTCAAATGGAAACGAAGAAGAGTTTTGAGATGAAAAGAGAAAGTGAAAAAAGTTCCAACCAGTCATAACCCCATGAAATAAGCACATACACATTTGTTTACTTGTTTCGGAAATCATTGATCTTTGTTCAAAATTCTCTCTCTTTCTCTCTCTCTCTCTCTTGGCATTTTTGGCATTGTACAAAAGAAATGGAGTCAACATTTCCACAATCTTTATTTTCATTGTCCTCTTCTTTTTTGACAGTCAAAAAATTATTTTTGTTTTGGCTTCTTTTTTTATTCTTATTTTTGAATTTATTTTTTATTTTTCCTCCATGTTCAATTGTACTTTTTTATGTATAGCCAAGCCTTGTGGGTCAAGTGTGAGTAAATGAAAATGGTAGCTGTGCATAATTTAACGAGGGTTTTTTTTAATATTTCAAACTTTTGAAAAGTGAACGCTTCTTTATATTATCTACAGTTTTAATCCGTGAATAAATTTTTCATCTACAATTTCTCTCCTCTCTCTCTCTCTCTCTCTTTGTCTTTCGTAAATCTTTTGTCTTTTGTGTCTTGTCGTAGAATTTTATTTTTTATCCATAATACTTTACTGTACTCCCAATTATTTCAGCTTTTTTCTGCAAATCAAGGCTAAATGTAAGTGCAGGGCTTAATTCTTAATGTTTTGATTGTGACGTCACAATCTTGAAAAAAATTTACAAATTTTATTAGCGCCATTTCTCTTTTTCTTTACTTTCTCTCACTCTCTCTCTGGAAAAAGTTGTACATTTTGTGACCAGACGGAAAAGTCTGGTGACGTACTTTGTGTTGAATTAATGGAAGAAAAAAAAAAAGAAAAAAGAAGTGGGATGAAAGAGTAAGAAAGAAATGAGAAAATTTCACAAGAAAGAGAAGAAATTGTTAGAAAGCATATGAGAAGTGAAAACAGATAGAGAATAAGAAAAAGAAGACGAGGACGGGTTGTGGGTGACTAACTCTTGTTTTATTCTTGGCACACTTTCAATTTCCTCTGATTTATGATGTGTTACGAATTTCTATCAGCTTAAGTGAGTAATTCCCACAAATTCCTTCTCAACAGATCATTTCTACAGTCTCCCAACACAGTACTTCTTCTTCTAGTTCTAATATTCCATCAAAAATAAAACTTGTAGAAACTAAAGTAGAAAGAGAAAGTCTCTCGACTTTCCCTCTCTGGTTGCCAATCTCTAATCGTTGATATCTAGCTAATCCTTAACCTTGCAATATTCTCTCTGTGCCAACTATAATTCAATAGATGAAACAAAATTGAGGTTCATTTAAAGGTCAAACTAAAAATGTTGCGTGGGCTCAGTTGTCATCCATTTCAGTAATTGGAAATTGAACAATGTTTTATAATGACTTTAGTCATTTCATTTTGACAAAGTTAATTAAATAAGATTTTACTAGAGATAATATAAATGGCAGATGCACCACAATTTATTTTTTTAGGAGAAAGTAAAGACAGTTAAGTTTAAGCGGATGTACAATTCACATAGTAGAGATGGAGATAGAGACAGATCATGAATTGTATGATATAAATAGTTTTGGGTAGACTTGACTTCTAAACTTTGTCGCAAATTTACTGAGATGAGAGAAAGCAAGAGAGAAAATTCTTACCTCCAACTTTTCCTATTTATTCCACCATTATATGTTTTTACTCTACTCACCAAAACTCACTCAAGTAAGTTGGTAACCTACAAAGTCATAAAAATGAAGGTCATGATTACTCTAGAGTTCCTCCTTCTCATATTATTTTTTTATGAAGACCTTGAACCCCTCCATATTTTTTTGGGAGGTCTCTTGTGGTCATTCAAAGATGAAGGATAAGGTTTGGTGTAGAATTAGAGCAGTATAAAAAATAGTCATCATATCTTAATACAATATCTCATATTTATTTTATATTGAACCCATTAACAGTCTCAAGAAAAAACCACACACACAAATGGACAGATTTATTACTCTTTTGCATGACATCCAATTTATAATTTGTACCCTGTACAAATTTCATGCATTTTTTGACATGTCACTTTCTCTCTCAATTTCAACTCAAAAAAATATATAAAATATTACATTGACCTACGTCACGTCTCGTTATGGAAAAAGTAGTGGGGGTAAGTCTCAAAATTTGAGTTTTTTTAATTTTATTTTTCAAAACACAACTTTCTCTACAGTGTATTATTTTTAAACATGAAATTATTTTTTAGAGAGAAAGTGAGTGATTTTTTTTGAAAAGCCAAGCTAAAAAAAGTTTTTTTTCAGTCACGGATTAATCCATAATCTCGTCATGCAGGTCAAAATCCCATTACAAAAATTGTATACCCCCCTCCACTCGACTGCACTTAAAATTTTGTACATGTAAAATACGTGGAAATATTTATATATTATGATAAGCCATGTATTTAATACTTGTATCCAATTTTAGTTGAAAACTTTGTGGTAATCTTCTTATGATTTGACATGCAAATTTTTTTTTGTATGTTTTGTACAACAACCACACTACACGTACTCGATGTCTCTCAAACTCTCTAGTTAATCAAATTTGTTAACTAACATGGTACATTGCAACATTATGTGGTTTTTTTTCACTGTTTCAAACTTTTTCATTTTTTTTCAACAAATATTTAATTAACTATACCGTAAATTTTATACTAAGAATTTAAAATAAAAGCTCAGAAAATTTGTACTAATATTGAGTAATATAGTAGACGGTATAAAGAGAAAGTTGTTTAAAAAACAATTACAAAGTTGGCTCGCCATGACACATGTCACATGGTCAACTAACTTAGCTCCCAAAAAATTAATGGAATGTAACGTGACCACCCAAAACATGTCACCACAATAGTCAAAAAAAATTGTAAAATGATTACTAAAAATATGTAACGTGATTTTTAGTCATAAATGAAAGAGAAAGCATATGGTCCTTCATAACAAGTACAAGACTTTCTCCTCAAAATGTTCTATGCAAGTTGGTAAAGTAGAATCAGTAAAGCGGAAATGTTTTTGATGAAAATTCTCATTGAGTAGTGATGGTGAAAGTAAGGAGAGAGAGAGAGAGAGAAAGAGGAGAAAGGTTAATTTAACGTCTATGTTGGTCCAGAGTCACATTTAACAGTTTTCCAATGAGATTACAATGTCGCATATACATATATCTATGTACATACATATGTAAGGTATATATTACCACAGGTTACTTTTACTAAAACATTGTGCCTTTAGGAAGAGAGAGAGAGAGAGACCAAAAATAGGAAAGGAGGAACCACCTGGTTTCTTTGAACAAGTTTCACACGACAGTTGCACATAAATGAAGTTAAGTAGCCGAATCTCAGAAAGTGAGTCTAAGTGAAAAGTTTTCCTTGGTTGTCTAGGTTAGGAGGTTGATGATAGGAAGGGAAAGTGCAATCCAATAAGAATATCCTTGAGGACACATTCTTTCAACATTGTCATTCCAATGGAGAAGTCAAGCCCAAGAAAAAGACAACGAGTCAGAATTGGATTAATAATTGAACCACACTGCTCCACATCCCCCTCCCTTCACTCACTACATTCCATTTAAAATGAGAGAATAATCTATCCCCCACTCATTCCTGTCACCAGACAGAGAGGATGACTTTAAAAGAAAAAAAAGAGCACAAAGTGTAAGCTCAAACTACACGAGATGAGTGAGTGACTCGAATTAAGAAAAAGAGAGAGAAAGAGGCTTTCTATGACTAAAGAAAATTCTAGTAAGATCAACCTTGTAAAAAAAAGACGAAGACTGCCAGTTGTGAAATGAAGAAAAATGGGGAATCACCTTTATACAACTTTAAGACCACGTATTACTCATCATGTACATAGACACACACACACAAAGAGAGAGAGGGAGTGTAGAAGAGTCTAGAGATTAATGCAAAATTGGAATGTGTGAATGATGGAATTTTTTCCAGCCTCTCTCTCTCTTCTTCGATTATCATTATTCTCATCCTGAGAGCATTGTAAAAGTTGGAGCAAGAGAAAAAAAAAGCTGAGATGATGAGAAATGACAACACAAGAGGCGGAAGATTCCTTTTACCTCTGTCAGGGAAAATCATTTTCGTATGCATGTGATATGAGAAGAGAGATGTAAAAAAGAGTATGTACATGAGTCACATATAAAAGAGAGAGAGAGATCAGTGGCATTTATCCCGAGAGTACCCCCACGTTCCCTGCATTATGTACACTATAGATAGAGGAAGAGAGGAAAGAAAAAACAACAATGGAGTGTCTCAAAACCTTTTCTCTGCCTCATTAGACGCTTCAACAATGTTAGAGAACATGACAGTCAAGAAAACGTGACAGGAGGACCAAGTGGGATATTAAGAATTTGGCTTTCATTTCATATAAAAAAAATATGTACAACATGGTAGTAAAGGTTAAAAGGACATATGGTACTACCATCGTTTTGGATAGGCTTAGTATTTTTTTTAAAAAAAAAAAGTGACAAGATTTTCCGGAAATTAGTCACTGTCGTACATACAGATAAAATTAATGTATGATTATATTCCAGTAGTATTGTACGTACTACATATGAAGGATAATTTTTTAGCCTTGACAAGGACAAGAAGGAAGATGACTAGGGAGTTGAAAAGTTGGACGGAGGTCATTTGAGAGTTACCCTTGCCTTGCACACGCACACAAAGAAAATGTGAATCTGTCATCTGAATTTTGTATTCAAGGACAGAAAAGTTGATGCAGAAGAAAATAGAGGAGAGAAAAGACATTGAAAATCTTCCACATCTAATGCACAACTGTGATCCAATTGCAACTCGTCTTTTATACTCTTTTTTACTATGTTAAGAACCAGAGAGATTTAGAGGGGGAGAGTGAAGCCTTTGTGGTAAAAAATAAGGAGCTTATAAGAATCTAGTTTTAATCTGATATAATGTATATAATTTTAGATGGGAATCTCTACAGAGAGATGAAGGAGAGTGTCAAATTGAAGATAGGAACGTTGACACTCTCTTGAAGGCTGTAATTGGAGAGAATTGGGAAAATGCTTACCATAACATGACTCGTTACTCGTCGCCTGCCACAGGGTTCGAGTGATGAGACTGTACTTGACGGTCATAATGACCAAGGGAAGGACGAGTAGGATGATGTCAAGGAATACATTGTATGTCTTCTCTAGTGTTGGGTCGGGCCAAATCTCTCGACATTTGTGTCGACCTATACACAAACATTTCATTACATTTTGTATTACATCGTTAGACACTTAAAACATCTACCATACATCTTCTAATGATTGCCCCCTGTAGGATTGAACCCATTCAATGAAATTGTCACGTTTATTTTTTAAAAATTTATTTTTTATTTGGCCGGGACTATCATTAGAAAATATACGGTAGTCACGACCCCTTCCCCTCTTGTCAGTTAAGTAGAGAATGGTCGAGTCGTCAATTTAAAAATTGTGATCCATCATTAAATTACATTTAAAAAATGACAAGAACAAGTAAAATAAAAAGGTGATTTATTTTTTTTGAAGATCGATGAATTGATTGTCCCCCTTTCTCTCTGTCACTCTCCATTAGTCTAGACACAGACACATTGTCAATGTCGACACTCAAGTGGCTAGTGAGCTAGACAATGTCAATGTTAGAGAGAGAGAGAGAGAGAGAGAGGGGTGGGGGATAATGATAATGTAATTTGTTCTAGTTGATTAAACTCTTACCCGTCTTTCGTATGGGGAGAAGAACATTGACAAATGCAATGGGTGACATGGAAAACAAGCTCACAATCCAAACTGCCACAATCATTTTGTAGGCGTGGGAGATTGTCTGCCATCTTCGAGATGTTAGAGGATGACAAATGGCGTAGTAACGCTCCACTGAAATTGCCACCAACGTCCATGCACTCACACTCACTGACACGGCTGTAAAAACAAACAAAATATTAAACATTATCAATATGTTTTCCCCATACTTTCCCATACTCCTCATTTTTTATTCTTTTCTTGTACCCCAATCAGGGAAAGGTGCTACAAGCGAAATATGATTCATTTTTTTCTCTCTTCTAAACCATGTACTATTTTTATAGTTAACTTTTTTTTGTCATATTACAAACTAGTCAAAAAAAATACTTTATTAAATTTCTTTTTAAGCTACTAAAAGCTACAGTTATTACATATGGTGCATAAAACTGAATGATTCATAGAGTTGATGAAACTTTAGTTTATTTTTTTTATCATGTTTATTTTTTATATTAGACGTCTACATAATATTTATTTTGCTTATTCTATCAACCTTTCACTTTATGTTCAAGTTACAAGTTTCTCTTTTTGGCCGGTGGGACAAAAAAAAGTTTTTAATACAAAAAAAATTAAACTTTTTTGGCAGTAAATACTCGAGATGAAAAAGTCTCATCTGTCATTATCTCTAAAAATTATTTTTAGAGCTCATACATATTCTGCGAGTATGTATGTATGTACAAACAATTGTTTTATTTTACAAAAAAAAAGAAGAGAAAGCTAGAAAAAAGTATAAAATATTTAGTATTGTCTCAAAAAAAATTAGCTTTCTCTTTTTTTTCTTTTGTCTCTTGAGTATTTTTGTCACGATCAGTTGGAAAATTGTCAAGAAAAAAAGAATGATCGATGGACTCAAATAATTGTGAATTACTAGAGAGAAAGACATGGAGCGAAAATAGAGAAAGTTTTTCAGAATATTCCGTATGATTATATAATGAGATAAAATATTCATAATTCATTCCACCAACTCACTTAATCAATTGCTAAAGAACCAAACTATTCTACTGAGAGAGAGAGAGAGAGACAAAGGGAAATGACAAAAATTCTAGCTGAAAAAATAAAGCTTCCATATGTCCCCAACTTTGGTAAAATGAAATTAGTCAAAAATCTTTTATAAATTCTTCGTAGGTCTCAATCTTTCTCCAAATTCTTTTTTATAAAAGTATCCATAGAAGTCTTTGTCATCACTTTCTTTTTTTAAAAATAATTTATGCGTATATTTATCATACGCATAAAATTTTATCCTCACTTTAAGTTCTCCCATCAATTTGATTTATCCTCCTCACAAAAAAGTGAATCTTTGTTCTCATGCCTTAGCATAGCCTACAAATCTACTAATATTTTCAGCAAGAGAAAGTACAGACAAAGACAATGGGAATTGTTTCCAAAAAAAGTTGTCAAATAGTGAAAGCCTCCACTCACTGTCATTGACATTGAGAGTGAGAGACACGTGTAGATAATATTGAAAAATTAAATTTTAATTAAATAGAGTGACAAAAAATGTTTTAAATAAAACGAAGAGAGAGAGAGAGAGGTAGAGGTAGATAATGTGTACAAAATCAAAGTATTCAAATGATTCTGAAAATTATACATATTCATTAGACTCATGACAGGAATTTTCAACGGAATAAATATGCCTCGAGACTATTAAAGAAAAAGATTACCAGCTGACTAGCTGGCAGCTGTTCTTCTTTGAAGAATATTTTGGACATTTTGTAAAGTAAATAAAACATTTAGTAAAAAATTTATTTTATTTTCTACTGTTTATCAACTCCTCTTCTATTCTATTTTCATCGTGTTGTGTCATGTTAATGAGAATTCATTTCTATTTCGGTAACCACAAGAGTGACTGTGACTGTGGTTGTATCTGTTAACTCTCTCCTTTGGTTTTTACTTTGTCGAGGACTGAGAGCTCATGATTGAATTTTTGCCGCTGGTATTTATTTCACAAACTTTAGTAACCTAAATGAAAGTACAAAATATTTTCAGGGTACTCAACTTGAAAACTTGCCTCCCTCTACTTTCACTCTTCCTTTTTCTAATGGCAAAATTCTTCACCAAGTTATGAAAGCCTAAAGTCTCCTTTATATCATTTAGGTACCTTTAGTGGGGGAGAGGAGGGATACATGATATAAAAAAAAGATTATTATAGAAAAAAGGCAAGGGGACAAGTAAGATGAAAAAAAGATCAATAGAAATGCTCACATTGAAATATTTCTCAGTTCTCATTTCATGCTCTTTATTTTGTATGAATGAACCCTATATGTACATATGAATGTGTCTAATGTCCCGAATGAATCCCATTTCTTTTCTTGTTGTAGACAGTTGCGGAATGGGGACAAAAAGATTTTGTTAAAGAGAAAATAAATAAACTCTTATTTCACAACTTGTCCTCTCTCTCTCTCTGTCTTTTTATGTTTCGTTTTTCAAGAATATTGAGAGCGGAGAAATGAAGTGTTCATTGTAATTAAGACTGTTTTCTCACTTTATTAATTTTATTTGCTATTCATGAAATGACGGGGACGAGTGAAAATATTCAGTACAATCTGCAGTTATTTTTTACAGTCTTCTTCATTTTGGTAAGTACAATGGACAGAGAATGGCGTCAAAATATAACAAAAAAATAATGGAAAAAATTTCATTTTTACGTAGCAAACGTCCAAAAAAAATTACGGATTTTTATTGTACAATTTGATTTAGTTTTGTTCATTTTATTTTTCAAAATAAAAAGTGAAAAATAATTGTAGAATATTTTAGTATTAATTTGGTATTTAACAATTTTGTTTTTTACTGTCATATTAAAATTTCAATTTGTAAATTTAGTTTCCTTCATGTGGTGTCAAGTTAACTTTGTGTCAATAAATTAATTAAAAATAAGCATGATGTCACTTGAGACAACTAATTAGCCTCTGTACTCAAGTATAATTAAACAAAATTATGTAATAAATGGCAATAAATTCTAATGAACAAGGTTACCCCGTCCGACATTTGTCTAATGGGCACGTGTCTTGGTTAGAAAATAATTATTTTTAATTAAACACATTTTTTGTCCAAATTTTGAGCTACATGTAGCCTCCATGTCTTTGGAAGTCTACAATTTTATTCTTGAAAAAGTGAAACGTGATGAACATATTTGTAATTTGTACATGTACAGTAATTTTCATTGGTACTCCTTTAGTATGTGATCGGTGTACAAGCCCCAGCTTCAATATGTGATCGCACAAAAAAGTATGTGATCGCATATTTTATACATTGCTATAGCATGTGATCAAGGGTATATGCATTGCTATAGTATGTGATCCAACATTTCACTGGACATTTAGTCATTCCAAAAATATTTTAAAAGTATTGTGATGACCTTTCATACCTTTCATAAGTCATAGAACTGAGTCATACATCCTTAAGTCACCCAACTCATACACTGCTTCTGTTACACTAATCCTAAAAAAAGATTATGTGGGTTTATAGTTTTGGATGTGATTTGGAAGAAATCTGATTTTGTAAGTAAATGACTAAGGCATAAATTATGACTCATAATTTTTCACCTGTATAGTCCCCTTCTATTTTTCGGAAAATTAGTCTCATACTTCATTTGCTTTCGACCCATTCGTTCCTCACTTATTACAATGAAATTAAAAGACTTATAAAAACGTGATTTCTGACGAGGTCAAGTGTGTTAATTATCTAAAATCAAAAAATTTACTTCCAGTAAATTAAAAGTGCCAGCGAGAAATCAACGGCAATTTATACCAAGGTGAATTAAAAGAGACAGTCAGGAAAAAAAAGATTACGGGATGGAACTTCTAATAATATTCCGACATTAAGATGTAAAAAGTGCAGTACATTCTTGTTAATCAGAAAAAACAACAAATTCTTCACATTCACAGATTTGAACGGAAAATGTAACAGTAAATTATCCCTCTGCTATATAATGGAACTTGTGTACCATTGGGTGAATATGACAAGGTTCACAGGCACAGTAAAACAAACAGGACGGGCTGAACCAACGGTCAGTGACTGGTATAATCTTTGCAGAGATGTGTGTGTCCGTTTGTATGAAAAAAGAGAGAAAATGGGTGGCATTGGTTGTGTTGTGCAAATTGACGAATCACTTTTCAAAAGGAAAAGAAAATATCACAAGGGCCGACTTTTATCAAGTGATTTGCCAGTTCCAAGCTCATCCGAACATGATGACGACAGCAATGAAATTCATGGTGGAAACAGCGCTCGTAATTACGGGGCAAGGGTCAGTGGTCGCTAGGTATTTGGCATGTGTTGTTACCAAGTCAATGGCACTGGACAATCAAGAATCTTGAAAAAACAATTTTTTCAAGTCGAAAAAAGAGACAGAGCCACTTTACTCACCATAATCAAAAATGAAATTCTACCCGGGTCAACTATCCATTCCAATGAGTGGGGGACTTATGCTACACTTGATGACCATGGATTTATACATGAAACTGTCAACCATCCCGTGAACTTCGTGGATCCCGATAATGGAGCTCACACACAGACCATCGAGTCTGTGTGGAGACATGTCAAAGTCAAATATGGCATAAAAACTAGAGGAGCCCAAAATTTATTGAA
>JAQIVZ010003511.1:0-13699 GCA_034700945.1 Arrhopalites spinosus
GTCAACTACTATCTAGTTTTCAATGGAAGTTTCGACACTTTGCGAATTGGTGGTCCTTTAATCAGATTCTTACTCATGTTCATGTTCAGTTAAAATAGGTATTAAAATTTTTGGTTTATATTTGTAGAGCATAGAGAGTAATTTCAGTTTTTGACATGACATTAGTAAACTATTCAAACTTGTAAAGTACATGGGATTCAATTTGTGCAATTTGTTTATTCTAAAGCATCAGCAAACATTTGTTTAGTTTCTTTGTAATGGGAATTTTTACTTCCGGTGGCTGGACTGGAACTCGTGTCTCGACCAGCATATTTAATTGATCGTTTTAGTAAATTATCAAAACGAACTTGAACATAAGTCCAGCCTCCATTGTTCTTACTTTCTTCCTGTACCCAACAAAGCTTTGCGTCTGGATATCTAATGAAACATGATTGAGTTATCTATGAAACTTAAAATTTTAAAAAATTATTTAATTTACTTGTCAGCCTCTTCTTTGACTGCATCGTAAGGAAATGGAGTAAATTGCTCTAATCGGGCAATGGCTACAACCAAAGGTCAAAATGAATCACTTTGAAAAGAAAAATTAAAATGAGTAAATTGTAATTCATACCAATCTCTTTGGTCAATCCTCGTTCCTCCCGAGCTTTCTTCAAGTCATAATAAACTTTTCCAGAGCAAAAGATAAGTTTTCTATAAGAATTTCCTTGATTTACTTCTGGAATAACTCTCATAAATTCTGTTCCCAAAGTCATTTCATCAAAACTGGATCTTGCTTCGGCATGTCGAAGAAGAGACTTGGGGGTCATGAGAATTAAGGGTTTACGAAATGGAAGAGCAATTTGTCTCCTTAAAATATGATAGTAATTGGCAGGTGTGGAACAATTGGCTACAATCCAATTAGTTTTTTCAAGTTGTTCAATATTTGTTGCTTTACTGAATGATTTTGGAACTTCATCTGGATCATCACATGACATTTGAAGAAACCTTTCAAGACGAGCAGACGAATGTTCTGGGCCTGAAATAATTGTACATTGGTTACATTGGCATTCTATGTTAAGCTGATAATAATGAAAATACAAAATGGCCTCTCCTTGTGGTTATGTCTTTTTTGGCGGTAGCGCATTATATGAACAGAAATAAATTCCTACTTATTTTCTAAGTAAATTTTTAAATTGAAAAAGGTCAAGTCAAGCTTGAAAATTTTTCAAGTTGCAAGTTTTTCATGACGGAGCATACGGAAATAAAAGTTGAGTTCAAAATGGGGTCGCTCAACTCTCAGCAGTTTTGGAGATTTAGAGTTTTCAAGTTGGTCAGTTTTGTCTAATTTTCAGTGATTTCACTTTCGTCTCTTTCTTGTACAGAGATGACCAAATTTTCTTAATCTGTCAAAAATGATCGCAAGACGACAATGTCAAAAAGGAAATGACTGAAAAATATTGAAAGGAATAAAAAAAGAACAAATCTGTCCAACTTTTAAATTCTAAATCTCCGAAACTGTTCAGAGTTGAGCGACCCCATTTCGAACGCAATTCATATTTTTGTATGCTCTATCATGATAAAAATTGAAACTTCAAAAATCATTTTGAATTTTTTCCTTTTTCAATTTAGAAAAAGTTGAGAAAACAAATCGGAATTTGTCGATGTTTGTTGACATAATGCCGTACACCGAAATGACAAAATATCAAAAAGAGTAGGTTTTCTTGAATTTGCAAGTACAAGTACAAGTAATAAATATTATGTGAAATAATGAATACAGACCCATCCCCTCCATTCCATGAGGTAAGAGTAATACAAGTCCTGACTGTCGTATCCATTTTGACTGACCAGATGAGATGAACTGGTCAATAATACACTGAGCGGTATTGTTGAAATCTCCGAATTGAGCTTCCCAACAGACCAAAGCGTTGGGGTCGGTCATTGAGTAGCCAAGTTCAAAGCCAAGGACTCCAAATTCACTCAAACTTGAGTTACAAACTGTGTACGGTGCTTGGACCGGATAGAGATGAGACAAAGAGTTGTACAAAGTTTTATCAATTGTTTGATGGTGCAGAACATGGTGTCGATGGGAAAATGTCCCTCTTTCGACATCCTATTCCAATAACTCATTTGTTTATCACACAAATATAATCTTTATAATTGATTGTACCTGTCCAGAGAGTCGGACATGAATTCCTTCTTTGAGTAAAGTCCCGAAAGCCATGGCCTCACCTTTAAGTAAAAATATAATTAATTTTACTTGTCCAGAAAATATATGAAAAAAAATTCTTACCCAATGCCCAATCCACTTGCCGATTTTCTACCATCTCCATTCTACTTTTAAGTATTCTTTCGAGACCCCGATGAATCTCAAATTTCATGTCAGGGAGTGGTGGAGATGAAAATACTTTAGCAATGTGCACCAATGTTTTTTCTGCAACACCAGTTGGACTAATTTTGAGAGGATCCTTATTCTTGAAAAACCCAACCCATGGGGAGTCAAGCCAGTCTTTATTCTTCACCTGGGTCACTTTTTTTGCTTCTTCGTAGGACTCTTCGGCAATCTTTTCATACTTGTCCTGAAGATATTTTACTTGATCTGCAGTGACTACACCTGAAATTTTAAAAAAATTAATATGGCTCTTCAGTCTTTGACATGCAATGACTGACCTTCTTTAATCAACTGGTCTGAATATATTTCCAGCACTGGCTTCAGTGACTTGATCTTCCTGTACATGAAAGGTTGAGTAAATTCTGGTTGATCGATCTCATTGTGTCCATTACGACGATAGCAAACCTACCAAATTAATTAGTTTTCAAAAGATTGAATAATAACGAAAGAAAGATTGAGAATTTAATAAAAACTTGAACAAAATTTTACCAAGTCGATAATGACATCCTTGTGAAATTTAGACCGCCACTCTGCTGCAATATCACAAACACGAATGACTGCCTCTGGATCATCTGCATTGACATGGAATATTGGAGCCTGTTTTTAAAAATACACATTTTAGTCAAAATAAAAAAAGGGTCAATAAAATGACTTGATTATGCACAAGTAAATAAAATAGGCGCATACTTGCCTTGACCACATGCCCGACATTGGTACAGTAGGCTGAACCTGGATTACACAATAAAACGGGGGTCAACAAGCTTAAAATGTTTTTTTTGGAAATTTTGATCTTACTCCTGGAGAATCGAGGATCAGTAGTAAATCCAATTTGATTATTGACAACAATGTGAATTGTTCCATGAGTGGTGTAGTCAGGGAGGTCAGAGAGATGAAAAGTCTCAAAAACAACTCCTTGTCCTGAAAAGGCTGCATCACCATGAAGTAAAATTGACAAAACTTTTGTTCCATCTTTATCTCCTTTATAAAATTGCTCTGATCTTGTTCTGCCTTGAACAACTGGATTAACTGCCTCTATAAAAAATAATAATTAATTTTTTAAATAAATAATAACATTATTTATTTTATTAAAGAAATTTAAAATTACAAGTTCATTCAATGTCGTCATGATTCTTTAAAATAATTTTACCTAAATGACTTGGATTTGCAACGACAGTAAGACTAATATCTTTGTTTGTGACACGATTCAGTCTTTGTACGTTACTTCCCAAATGATATTTTACGTCACCAGAGCCTTATAAAATTTAAAAATAATTAAGTCAACCATTAAATATCTCAAGTAGCGTAATAATTAAACATTACCCTCATCGTCTGCTACAAGTCCATGAAATTGACTGAATAATGTCACCAGTGATTTTCTACAAACATTTGCTAAGACATTGAGTCGCCCACGATGGGGCATGCCCATGATGACAGATTCAATGCCATACTCTGATGACCGGTCAATTATTTGTTTCATGGCAGGGATCAATACTTCACATCCTTCAAGACCAAATCTTTTTTCACTAGCCCATTTTTTGGCAAGAAATCCTTCCAGTCCAGCTGCCCTTGAGAGTCTCTTTAAAATTGTCCATTTTGTTTGATTATCCAATTTTGAAGGGATTTCCATTTTTTGTCGAATCCAAAGTACGTGATCCAAATTCCCAAGGTGCATATTTTCCACTCCAGTGGAACCACAATAACTTTCTTCTAGTCTTCGTATTATCTCTCGAAGGGGTAGCGACTTTTCTGACCCTCCGATATATGTCTCAGGAGGAATTTTAAATATTTTATCCAGAGATTTTTCTTCTACAGTAAGTAACAAATTTTTTTGGCAAATCATGTACATTTGTAAGTTATCCACTTAATTGTAATTACTGTGTGTGTATGAATTGGAAGTACCTTTAAATCTTTGCATATAAATGCTCATTAAGTACTCTCTCTGTGTCTTTTGGCTGAAAAGATCAGAAGAAATTCCCAAAGAGTCAATTTGACTAAGATGATGGCCATGATACTAAAATGAACATTAAAATGTGAATAGTCAAGAGAAATTCGTTTAATTAAATTAAGTTTACTTGATATGCTCGAACAACGTGTGTGACAGCTAGATGGTCAGCCACAAAACATCCCTCTGATGATGATGATGATGATAAATAACCTCCGTTGGGTGATGCTTTATTTTTAAAGTAATTATCCCACGACTGTTAACATAATCAAACAAGTGAAATTACTGTCAATTTTCCTTCTTGTAAAAAAGCAAAAATAATTAGACGACTTACTTACACTGTGAACAGATTTTGGGTCTGCTGACCAAGCTTTATGCATTGCATCGACATAATTATCAGAGACTGTAGAAAAATGTTTGGTCAATTTTAGTTGTCCAGTTAAAAGGCAAGAGTGGGCCTTTTTTGTGACTTTTGATAATCGAAACATGATACAATGATTTCATACATACAATTAGAATATACTACAGTTTATGAAACATAATTATAATTATCAACTTGGAAAGAGAGTTTCTGACTTGATAAAAGTGAAATGACTCAACTAAACGTAAACTGAAAGTTTAGAAAATAATAACAATTCAATGTCAATAAAATATTTTGTTCAACTCTTGATCCCTTCAAATTAATCCAGTCGGGCAAATTGACTGGTCCCGTATGATGTAATAAAAAAAAGCTTGAAAATTTTATTGTGATCAACAGTTTCGTAACTAAGAGAGAGCAATTTTACGATACGTCAGTCATTTTTACGATAGACTTTTGTTATAAGTACAAAAGCATGTGTGATGTGAGAAAAGTCGGTTGGACAAGTTGCCCCAAAATTAATTACTTAATTTTTTATTGAGGTTAGAATTACATTTATACATAAATGACTTGTATAGAATAATTCTCTTGTGTCCCTTTGCTGGTTGTACATGTATAAATATTAAGGGGCCCATGAGCTGGTTATTTTAAAGGCCTATTTTCATTTCCCCCATAAAAGTTGGCTGTCGCAATTCTTTAGAACCTCTAGAGAACTTGAACTATTATTGAGATGATGAGGGAAAACATGATGTTTAAATTTAATTGTGTTCACCTTTTAATTGTGGTGACTGCTCTAAGTCATATTTAAACAAAGTGAGAGGTCACTTGACCGTTTTTGTTGAGTGGCTTTGCTAATTAGCGTTGACCCCCTTACCATCTATAGGGTTCTAGTCAAAGCTATTTTTTATTTTTATTTTGCTATGGAGAGGAGGGAGAAAAGCCGAATCGAATTTTGTTGAATTTCATTTTCATTCGTTTGCGTGGACTGTGCGGACCAACATCTTTCCAAAAAGTGTGATTCCTTGTTGACGTCAATAAGTACCGGTAAGTCTGTTTTATTGTTTCATCTGGATCATTGTCAACACGACACAGATTACCTTCAAAGTTTTTCCTCGTGAGACTCTGACACGCATTTGAAACCACATTGTAATGTTGACTTCCTCTCTCTAGAAAATTGTCCGGTCAACGTGACACGTCTATGATAAATCTTCACCATGTCAGAATTCAAGTGGAGTCGGATTCAAGACTCTTCCGGTTCATTACCACGACCAAGGTTAGCATCAACATTTTTCCTCCTTTTTACTTATAATTAAAAAACAAAATTAATTGTAATTACGAGTGAATAAAGTCAAGTAATAAGATCATTCATATCATTTTATTGTTGTTGTTAGACATGGTCACAGGGCTGTTGCCATCAAGGATCTAATTGTTGTTTTTGGAGGAGGAAATGAGGGAATTGTTGACGAACTTCATGTTTACAATACCGGTACGTTTGGTCGTCATCTCAACCAAATTCATCATTATAATGTGCTTTTAAAATTATAATCAACAGATTATACTTATAGTGAATCTTGTATCCTTTAAATATAGCAACAAATCAATGGTTTCAACCAGCAGTCAAGGGAGATATTCCACCTGGATGTGCAGCTAATGGATTTGTTGTAGACGGTACCCGTATTCTAGTATTTGGGGGTATGATTGAATATGGACGATATTCCAATGACTTGTATGAACTACAAGTAAGACGATAAATCCATTTTAAAATACTTGAATCAAAATTACACGTGTACATAAGAGCATACTTTAATAAAATATCTATTTATGAATGTAGGCTGTCCGATGGGAATGGAAAAAATTAAAAGCGAGGCCAGCTCGAACAGGATCAGAAATGGAACCTTGTCCACGTCTTGGACATAGTTTTACTTTAATAAATGGTGTAGTTTATCTTTTTGGTGGTTTGGCTAATGAAAGGGATGACCCTAAAAATAATATTCCAAAATATATGGATGACTTGTGGGCACTGGAACTCAAACCGAATGGTAGTGTGAGTTGGGATAGACCCATTACTTTTGGCATTGCACCCTCCCCTCGGGAATCTCATACAGCAGTGGCCTATGTAGAAAAAGATGGATCCAGACCAAGAATTATTATCTATGGTGGAATGAGTGGCTATCGTTTGGGAGATTTATGGGTCCTAAGTTTAGGTAACATTTCTTTTTTAACTAACATTGACAAAAAATGTGATATTTTTAGTCACATTCATTGTTTTTTAAATAATAATTGAATTATTTTATTCTGTATAGATACGATGACTTGGAGTAAGCCAATGGATGTTGGAATAAATCCTCTACCACGTTCTCTTCATAGTTCAACTCTTATAGGGAATAAAATGTATGTATTTGGAGGTTGGGTCCCACTAATTTTGGATGACATCAAACACACTATGAATCATGAAAAGGAGTGGAAGTGTACAAACTCTCTAGCTTGTCTTAACATCGGTTAGTTGTAATATTGATTTATTTTTCTTCAAAGAATGGAAATTAACACAAAAATCGTATGTTTATCAACTGTTCATATTATAATAACATTAGTTTTTTAATCTTAATTGTAATATAGACACGATGACGTGGGAAAATGTTCAGCATGATGCTTTGGATGAGTCAGTTCCTCGGGCCAGAGCTGGTCATTGTGCTGTGGCCATAAATAATAGACTGTATGTTTGGTCTGGTCGGGATGGATATAGAAAAGCTTGGAATAATCAGGTATGCATTTCTATCAAGCTTTTATTATTTATGACCAGGATTAACAATGTGAATACAATCATGTTAAATGTAAAGAAAATTGTATGTACAACGTATTTTTACTATTCTTCACTTGTTACTATTTAGGTATGTTGCAAGGACTTGTGGTACTTAGAAGTAGAAAGACCAGGTCAACCTGGAAGGGTGCAATTAGTTCGAGCTTCAACAAATTCTTTAGAAGTGTCATGGAATCATGTGGAAAATGCTGATGGTTATATTCTGCAAATTCAAAAGTACGATGCTCCTCCAGCTAAAGAACCTACAACTGTCCCTGCTCCAGTACCGATAGCTCCAGCAATTAAAATGGGTCAACCGAATATACCAATGCCATCCCCAATCATGACTCCTATTCCTGTATCTGGTCCCACAATTTCTCCTCGACCACGTAAGACAGACTAAAAAAATATTAAAAGTTTTCATAAATACTTGGAGTATAAGTATTCTTCGACGTTGTTTAATTTATTGATGATTATTTTTTATTTTTTTCTGTATGATTTCAGCTGCTAGTCCTTTGATGCAAACAGCTAGTACAGCATCACCTGCAAAATTACCCACAGCTTCGAGTCTTATCTCTTTACCTGCTCATCTTGGTAATCGCTCAATAAATTCTCCACGTTCTACTACAGCGGTTGCCTTGTCTCAACAAGCAAGAGGGATTGTTCGTTTAAGGGGTCCCCCCACAACAGGTCAAGCAGTTCGAGTCATCACTCCAAATGTTTTATCAAGTCAATCATCTCCGGCTCAGTCACCGTCTGTATCACAGCAATTAAGTGGCATGCAAGCCTTAGCAACCGCTGCAGCATCAACTCAAAAGATTCAAGGGCAGCAACAACAAATTGTTTCCACATCTCAAACAATTTATTCTCAGCAACAGGGTCAAACAGTTAGACTTGCTAATCCTGGTCAATTGAAAGGAGCTCTTCCAAGTGGAACTAAACAAATTATTTTACAAAAAGGTGGACAAACTAGTGGAACAGGTCAAGGAGGACAACAATTTGTGACCTTAGTAAAGACAAGTCAAGGAATGCAAGTAGTGCCAGCTAAACCTGGACAAGGGAGTGTTATTCAGACTGTTCAAAGTGGAGGTAGTAAAGGGTCTATTGTAAAACTAGTTAGTGGAGGGACTGGAAAGCAAACAATATATTCTACAAATCAACAAGGACAGCAAGTACTCGGTGGTAATTATATTGTTGCAAGCGGAAATCAATTTGTGAGAACTTCTGATGGTGGAACCACTATTCTTGGAAAATCTGGAACAAATCAAATAATTCGTAATGCCCAAGGACAGCAATTTGTTGTTGTTAATCAAAGGGGTTTACAGACTGGTGGTAAGCTACATAATGATATTTTATTATTTTAATTCTGCATAATTGTGCCTAATTTATTACACTTGTAATGATTGTTGTATGTTTCTTTTTGTATTTGATCACAGGATCACCTCAAGGTCAACAAATGAAAATGATTGTCGTTTCGGGAGCAGGTACAAGTGGATCTGTGGCTAAACCTTTCACTGTTAGTAGTCAACAGGGACAAATAAATCTAGCAGGAAAATCATCATTTGTGTCTGGTGGGAATACAGTGTATCAATTACCTCAAGGAGTTCAACTAGGATCACCAACTCAACAGACAATTAATATTGGGGGTAAACCCATTACAGTGCAAATGCCAGGTGGTGGTCAAAAAACTGTTTACCTTACAAATCAAGCTCAACAACCTGGTCAGTTTATTCAAGCGGGACAAGGAGCCAAAATTGTAACTAGTCAACAGCAACTTGTATCAGCAATACAACAACAGTCTCCAGCTAAAGCCATGACTGCCTCACAACTTCTTCTTGATCAACAACAACAACAGCAACAGCAACATCATCTTGTCAGTCAAACAGAGCAAATGAGTGATGAGTCATATCATCTTGAAGGTATTGATCAAGATCAGAGTGACTTTGATAGTGGTCTTTCAAATTTTGAAAGTTCGAGTACCACATTCACAGCTGAGGAAGCAGCAGAGCTTTTAGGCACAAGTGATCCCAATTCAATTTTTGCAAAGTCTGGTCAAATGAGTGTTGAAGATACTGGTATGCATCAGGCCATGGAAGTGGATGGAAGTGGTAGTGAACTTGCAATGGACTCATCTTCATTACAAGAAGGATCATTTGTACTGGACAGTACTAGTGGAGAAGCAGCTGGGCGTACAATGCAGTTTACTCGTGATGCTAATGGGGAAATAGTTCTGCTGGTCAGTTCTGCTCCTGGAGAGAGTGGTGCTACAGGTTTTGCCAATGGGAATTTTGTCACTGTTTCAAATCCAACAACAGAAGAGGATGCCGCTGTCTCTTCAATAATGGGCTTGAAAGGAGGTGGAATGTATGATCACAACTCGAAATTTAGTTGGAAAAATAGTTTTGGACTGAAAGGTGGGAGTCCATATTTTGGTGACATTAATATTGTTGGTGGGACATCCTCCGGTGATGGGGCCGATGGGGGTGAGGAAGATGGAGAAATTGTTGATTCAGAAGAAGAAGACCCACTTGTCACCGGACAAGGTGATCAAGGTATCAACAACAATAATCAAATTCCATCAAGTCATGAAGAGAATCAATATTCTAGACAACAACAATCCATTGCTGAGCAAGACACACAGCTCTTTAACACGCAAGACCTTTCAGAACTCTCAGATGACTATCAAGATATTCAAGATCAAACTAATCCCTCATCAAATGATGAAGACTTTAGACTACCACCTGTAACATCTCCTTACCCATCTCCAAGTTCCAACTTTGTGTCCAATCCAAGTACAAATGATGAGGATCAAAATTCTTCTTCAGAACAGCCCACTACTTCTGCTAGTATTACACTCAATGGCCATGAAAATGATCATAATACTTTGACTGCTAACCTCAACCTAAATGAAGGGATGGATGAATCTAACACAGATTCTAGAGCCGTCCAATCTATAATTCACATGAATCAAAGTGACATGAATTTACTGTCAAATTCAGACTTTAAAAATTTCGACTTTATGGAGGCAGGAGATGGACAAATGACTGATGGTATGTCAAATCAAATGCTGGCAAATATAACAACCACAAGTGACAATGGGATGGCAGGGACTTCAAGTATGCCTTATGGAGAGGACAAGATTAAGTCAGAACTTTTAAGTATTTTGGAGGGTATTGAACCGTTAAATACTCTTGCCTCTGCTGCGACTGCAGCTTCCTCCTCTCAAATTAATGAAAATCAAAGTCCTACTTCAAATATGGCTACCATAAATTTATCTGCTTTTGATTTTGGACTGAATACACTTTCAGCTATAGCTACTTCTACAGCAACTCCTTCTGTCATAGTTAATGGCCTTACCATGAAGAAAGAAATCACAAATGATGAAAAGGCTGATTTCATGACACCCATCGAATCGTCTGTTGATCAGAAGCCTCTTATTCCTCCATCTGACTCTACGACAACACCAACTATTAGTGAGGAAGATAAAAAGGATCCAAATTGGATGGATGTGGGCTATGTGTCTGGACATCAATTAGTAATTCGAGAATATTACAATGTGTCGGAAAAATTATTGGAATTAAAACCGGATACTGATATCACAAAAGACTTGGAATTTATTAAAAAGAAGATTGAACTTCAACCTGGTACAATATACAATGAATTTTTTGGCTCGTGCACAATTATTTCAATGTGGGCAAAAATATTAGCCTAATATTTTCTCAAGCTTTTGGTTACATGTAATAATTGTTCTTTTCACTTTGTAGGCACTGCGTATAAATTTAGAGTGGCTGCTGTTAATTCATGTGGACGTGGTCCATGGTGTGAGGTAAGAATTTACTCCATTTACATCAGTATTCGTTATTAAATAGTCATTGTTTCATAAAATTTTCTTGTGATGTTGTTGGTTAATTTTATTTTTGTTGGAAATTTATTTACAAGGTTTCTGCATTTAAAACTTGTTTTCCTGGATTTCCCGGTGCTCCTTGTGCTATAAAAATCTCGAAAATTTCAAAGCCGGGTCAAACTCAAGGTCATGGTGCTCAAATTTCATGGGAACCACCTCAAAATTCTCAACCAGGAAATATTATCGAGTATTCTGTTTACCTGGCAGTCAAACAACACTCCACTCCCACAAACATTGTAAGTACATTGAGACAGTATGATATTATTTTTTTTGTATGGAATAATTCTAAATTCTTCGTTTAATTTTTAGATTGAACCAAAACCTGGAGCTCCAAATTTGTCCTTTATTCGGGTTTATTGTGGACCTCAGAATCAATGTACTGTTCACAATACAAATCTGCAGTCAGCTCATGTGGATACCACCACCAAACCTGCTATCATTTTTCGAATCGCTGCAAAGAATGATAAAGGTTATGGACCTGCCACTCAAGTTCGATGGCTTCAAGGTACCCATTCGTTTTTTATATATCTACAAATTTACATATTATTATTTCATCTGCTTTTCTTTTACATTGAAAGTGGTATGATTTATGTATTTTTTCCATTATGACAGAATCAGCCTATCCCAACTTTGTTGGAGCTAAAAAACGACCCTTAGAAAAGACTGTACCAGGAGGTATGAAACGACTCAAAGATGATTGATTCTACAGCGTTCCCTCTGTAAAAGTATCCAAATTGTTATTACTGTTAACATTATTCTTATAATTTAATTTATCATTGTCATTCTTGTTGTGGAGACTCTTAGATTGTTGACAGTGAATTATTTTCCTGTTGCAACCATCCAGTGATAATAATTGTTATTAGATTATTAGTGGTGAAATCTAGATTAATAATTCCATTTGTACACTTGAGAATTACTTGAGCCAAATTCAACAGACTGAACAAAATTTTCAAAAAAAAATATTGAGGGTGGATAAGCATTTAGGTTAGTGAGTTGACTGTAAAAATTGAATCATGTTTATGTTGACATTTTCTAGTATTGCTTACTTTTGACCCAATTGTTATATTGATTTCTTGTATCTTCTTTCCTGTATTAATGTTTTTTTCATTGTAAAATTTGAGTTAAAAAGTGTAATTGCCGAAAATAATGAATTTATACATTAGTTAAAGTTAAATATTCTTGTGTTTCTCTACCACTTGATTATACTGAAATAACAACAATCTCTGTGTGTATTTCTCTTTATAAAATCAATATTATTTTGAGCAGTTCACTAGGTTAAAGTTCACTAGTTTTGACGTAGAGATGAAAGAAAGTTAAACAATGTTTTTCTTTCTCACCCTAGTTATGAATTGAGTAATGACTCATTACTAATGATAATAAAAATTTAAATATTGTGAACTTGATATTTTTAGTGGTATTAAGAAATGAACTTGATCTTTTATGTTTTCTTTATATCTGATAAAAAATCTTATACTAAGTACAAGTTAAATAGAATAGTAAGATTGTTTTTTTGTCTTTTTCTCTTTTGATTTTGTTATATAATGCTAATTTGACAGATGTCGAGTACATGCAAAGTATTTCATGTTTTGCATTCTTTCACTATTGTACTGAGCCATTGCACTACATAATTCAATATTCTTGTTCTGACTTGTAATTATTATCTAGGTTATTATTATTCTTGGATTTCAGTGTACAGCGACGATTCTGTATGTAAAACATATAAGAAAAGAAATTGTAAAATGGATTGAGCACTTAAAAAAATTATAGTTTTGACCGTGACAGGTGTATAATGTACCTACAAGTAATTGTGTATAATCTATATAATATAGATTATACAAGAATATAATATATTGAATCTGTTGAAAAGTCTTCAATAAAGAACAGATTATTTATATTAAATTAAGAAAAGATGACGATTTAGTAATACTTACATTGTGGTCAATTGCAATTTGTTAATTATGAAATTGTTGAAAGACTCTTGGATTATATTTGAAGACTAAAGTACAAATCTAGACTAACTCATTGAAGAGAGGATAGTCTAATAATAATAGACTGTATTTTATAATTTATACTGTAAAAGACAGACTATAGTATCATATAAAGTTAATTTTTCTGAAAATGAATGATCTACTCATATAAATGGTTCTTAAGTTTTGCGCAGTAATTTTATTTCGTAGATATTTTTGGTTGGGTTGCATATCCTGGGAACCAATGTGTTTGGTGCCTGTATGTTTGGTGCCTGTGTGTTTGGTGCCTGTATGTTTGGTGCCTGTGTATTGTTGAGTTAGTCACGTGTTATAATTACTATGTCAAAGGTCAAATGTCACAAT
>JAQIVZ010003512.1:0-13694 GCA_034700945.1 Arrhopalites spinosus
ATATATACATACGGTGATTCCACCCCGACGAGTTGGCTGATACCTAATCCTACCCTACCTCTCCCTCTTTGCGACTGTCGGACCGACAGGGTCGGTAAAAGTTAATTTTTTACTGAGGTCACAATTAAACTACGGACTTGTAGGTATGAAGCATATATCTAGTACAGAATTAAATGGGGAGTTTTAATTTGTCCCCCACAACATTTGTACCCTCCACTCTCCTAATAATAATAATCAACTAATTCTAAATAATTTGTCAGTACAGAAAAAATCAATTGGCTACCTTTCCCAATTAAATGTGAAAAAGTTGGACAACACTCACTCAACTTGTGAGTAAAATTGTGGGGATTTAATAAAAGACAAAAAATTGTACAAATAAAAATTGGCATTTGTATTGGGGTCACAAAATAAGCATAAGGAAACATGCAATGACATTCAACAATCTCTTGTCTTTCAATTAATCACCTGCATATAAGTACAACCAATCCCCACCCAGCACAGGTAAACTGTATGTGTGTGAGCGTGTTGAAAACTTGTTTTAATTAAATTCCTTTTTCCTTTCTTGAGAACTCAAATTGGCGTCAACATATTATTTAATAATTGGAATTACACCCCTCCCCTGGAAGTTGACTTTGAAAAAATAGAAAGGTGTACTTGTGCCTTGTTCCTTGAGCTAAATTAAAGAGAAGTTAAATTTGTTGACGACAATTAAATCTTGTACTGGCTTTTTCACCCTCAAGTTTCTTGATAAAAATTAATGGACGTCATGCTCAAAACTTGTTTTAAACTACATACGTAAAATCACTCCTGTGGTTTGTGTTTTTGTGTGTTCACAATTGATTGCACAATTATTTGATTCCACGTATTTATGATATTTATCTCCGTAATTTGCATGTCAATTTTTTTATTCTAATTTGTTCTACAGAGAGGCTCCTTGCATGACAAGGACGTCAAGCTTCATTTTTTTAAATGGTGTGCGCATGTTTATGAATGTCCTTTTTTGAAATAAATCTCCCGTTGTTTTTGCTCACCTTCCTCAGTCTTTGACTTTTTCTTCAAGTGGTCACTGTTATTTGTTCAATTTTACAATTTTGAGTTTATTTTTATTTTTTTCAAAATTCAAAATGACCGCCATACCAATCGTCGACATGGGTAAGCTCTTGGGTGAGGATGTGAGTGAAGAATCTTGGAGGAGTACGGCGGACTCTTTGGGGGATGCTCTGCATAAAATTGGATTCGCTTTTTTGATTAATCATGGAATTGACGAGAGTGTGGTAAGTCTATTTTGAATATTTTGAATGACATTTTGAAAATAATTAATTATTTTATTTTATTTTTGAAAAAGGTGAACGAGAGCATGAGCGCCAACAAAAAGTTTTTTCAGTTGCCGATCAACACCAAGAGAAATTATTTCAAGGAGGACGCCACCGTTGATTTTAATGGATTTCAAGAAGTGGGAACGGAATTGTAAGAAATAATTTCAAAATAAAAAAATGGCGGGAAAAATGGCGGGGAATATATTTTTAATTGAAAATTATTTTAGATTAAATTTAGGCTCCAGCCTTGAAGTAAAAGAAAGTTATGACGTCACAACAAGAGGCGCACGTTTCCCAGACGTGGAAATCCCTCAATTTCGACCTGCAATGGTTCATTTGATGAAATCATGTCAAAAATTGACCGAAATTCTTCTCAAACTTGTTTCCATTTCTCTCCGCTTGGATGACGAAGATTTTTTCTTGGATCGATTGCAATACTTCAAAAATCCCGAGACACCCAATGTCACTGGCATGAGGAATTTATACTACCCGCCCCTGACCCAGGAACAGATGACACCTGAGGCAATCAAGGATGGGATTGTCAGGTGTGCTGAGCACACTGATTGGGGTTTGATTACTCTTTTGTTTCAAGATAAAGTTGGTGGTTTGGAAGTTCGCGCTGCTGGTACGAATGGGCCGTGGGTGAGTGTGAGCAGTTCCATTTCTGGGGCTATTTTGATGAATACTGGCAATTTATTGGAGGATTGGACACGTGGTTATTTTCCAGCTACGGTACATTCAAATTTTTAAAAAATGATTTGGTTTCAAAATCTTGAAAAACATTTTTCAATTGTTTCAATAGCCCCACCGAATTTTGGCAACGGCCGATGACATGCGCCTTCAAATCCCAAGACACTCAATTGCTTATTTTGTCTACCCCGATGATGAGACCGTGATTAGTGCTCTCGAGCAGAATGAAATTTTGACGACAGAGGGTGGTAAAGTATTCCAACCTTATCAAGTAGGGGAGAGTTTCAAGAAGAATATTCAAAAGTACATTATCCACAAGGCGGATCCAGCTGAGAATGGGCAGGCAGCTTAATTTGGGGGAGGGGGGTTTTGAATTTATTTTAAAAATTTAATTGTCATTTAAAGTAATTATTTTAAAATTGTGTATACTTTAAAAAATAATTAATAAATAGTTCCAAAAATCATTTTCTCATTACTACAAGAACTTTTGCCACACACCCTCTAATAAATGACAAACAATTATTTTATCGAGGTGACCTCAACGCCACCCAGAACTTTATGTACTTGTGTGGGTCAAAACTTAAGACTAGAGGTAAGCCAGGGAAAAATTTTTTAGTGTGTGAATTCTCGGAAACAATTGAGATTTAATTTAATTTTAAGGGCAATATTTTTTTAATTTTATCAAATACAAATTGAGCAACTTGATTATTTTGAATGTTAGGAATAATCAACTCACTTAAAATGTTTCCCATACTCAAAATTTTAATGACGAAAGATAAAAAGATAAAAATTTGTAAGTTAATTCGGTGACTTAAACGCCACTCAGGATTCTCAATTCGGAAATATTCTACTTTATATTGCTAGGTTTGTTGGCTGTACACAATACAAAAAAAATTTTTTTATAAAAATTAAGTTAAAAAAAATTATTTTTTTAAAAATTAGTTTTACGATTTTATTGTAAATCATTATAGGAGGGTGAGCAGTAAATGTTGGAAATACCCAAAATTTTAATACTTTAAATTCTCAATAATTTTGAAAAATATTTGTCTTGCTCGTGAATGAAAGATGACCAATGATTTACGAGAAAAACCACTCCGTCTTGATACCCAAAAATCCAAAAAACCAGGACAAAAACCTGCCAACACTGCAAAAATTAAAAACAATTTTAACTAACCAAAAGAGACTTGGCAGGTTCATAAAAAATTTTTTTTTTGCCAATTAAAAATTATTTTGCCACATTTTTAATTTGACTGACAATAATAAGAATAATTTTAAAGGGGCAGAATAATATGATTTGACAAACAGGAATATCTGGGACATTTTGAATTTTGATTGTACTCCTTTTAAATTGTAATTTAATTAATGGAGTGATTTGACTTAAGTTCAACGCCGCTCAATTCTTTCTTTTCCCTCTTGGTTCCTTATTAGAAATCAGCACAGTTTCGTCTTCAGGTGTGGTTTGATGACCTAATGTCAATTTTGTGCTTACAAAAATAATTGGAATTATTCCAATTTATTCAAGTCCATTAAGTATGATTTTTGAAACTTAAATGTAATTTATTTTAATCTTTTGGGAAAAAAATTACAAGTTGAACGCCGTTTACATTTAATCATTACGTGGGAGTCCTTCCACAATAAGGGGAGATAATGTTATAAATTCGTCAGGTAGGGATCGTGTTTGCATTTTACTCCATGTAAATATTTCTTACAAATAATTAAAATTGTCTCGTTAATTAATTAATGGTAATTATTTTTTAAACGTTCAAAAATATTTCTCCACGAATTCCTCCCCCATTTCAATAGCCCCATTTGTGGACTCAAATCCGAGTAGCGTTGTGCCATAAAACAAACCTGAGGACCCTTGAATCGAATTAAAGTCTCCATAAAACTTCCGCCCTAGGGCTTCTGAACTGACATGCGGGAATTGCTAGTTTCTCGCGCCACCGTTGTCTACAAGATTGTGGACCTTGTCATTTTGTCAGCAACACCATCCAGCCTATTTTAAGGGTCAGGTATGACCCCTCATCAAGCCCTAATTAATTCTGGCCGTACATATTTGAGGGCGTAAATTGCAGGGGTGTCGTCCAATGACCCGTAACTATAAAAAAAACAATTTGATTAACTGAAATTGACCCAGGTCAAATTTAAAATTTGCCCAAGGTTGGTCGTCAAAAGTTGAAATCCTTTTTTGAGAGCATTCACATTTTGATTATGAAGCCATTCTGCTGTAGACACAAACAAACTGGGCGGGGTCTCAATAAAACGCAGCTGTAGCCGCCAGCTGGGCTACAGCAGCCTAAGATTCAGTCCGCTGAGATAAAGCGGTGTTTGGCTGGTGCAGCAAATTATTTATAGTGGCTGGTATATAGGCTGAGCAAGTTTTACTGTAAGTCTTTACACAATTTGATGTGTGACTATGAATTGAGTGTAAAATAAATAATTGTAGTTAAAAATTGAATGTACAAAGACAGTTTCAATAGTTCTATTATAGCCTACAGCTGTGAAAATAGACTGACTCGAGTCATAATCGAGAATCTTGAGGGGGTATTTTTTAATTTTTTTTTATTTTGACTGGTGCACAAGGGTTATTTTATTGACTAAACCGTTTTTTGGCCATGTAAGTATATTTTAGATTACACAACCAAAACTTATTTAATCATAATTTACTTTATTCAATTCCCGGTGAATGCTAAACTGGCTTACAGCCAACAACTTGACTTTACCCGGTAAAGTTTACCGTACTAAAATTCTTCCCGCTGACACTAGCCCTTCCTTTTAATCTCCTCAAAATGTGAGGAGTAATGAAACAGTTTGATTGAAAGCAATGGAACAAAAATTAACAAAACTTTTCCTTGTTAAGAAATAAAAAGGGCCCACATCAGCCCTCAACACTTGCATTGCCCTTACGGTCCTTCTATCTTGGCCATTTTGCCAGTGAAACAATAAAAATGCACGGGATTCCTCGTGTACATGGGCCGCCCCCTGTTGCAGAATGAAAGCATTGGCAGAGGCAACGATCACTATAATGGGATTTTGTAAGTTCCCGGGGAAAGGAATGACCGCCAGAGTTCGCACAGTGACGTAGGAATATGTCATCTGCACAATGAAGAAAACTGTAAGCATCATAGGTAGAAAAATGGCTCCAAAAAAGTCATTTGATGCAGCATTAAAAATGTAAAGTTCCTTGTACAACTTTATATGAACTTCCATGCTGTTTCATCTGATTTGACCTTTAACAAAAAATTTGATAGTGACCTCAACTACTGTAAACTCTCAATTAAGCGCCCACCCCGCCCTACACATAGTATACTCATGTTATCTATATGGGTATACTATGTGCAGGGCCGCGTGGGCGCTTAATTGAGAGTTTACGGTACCTATATATATATATATGTGCAAAGGCCACAATTTAATATCAAGAATGTTGATTCAATATTTTACCTCAGATGGCGCAAAATTGACTTGCCGATGGGCATCAGAGCGATGTAGCATAAAATAAGTGGGGCCCGATTGTAGTACAGATAGCCTTCCGCCAGGGCTAATGGTACAATTAGCCATGAATTCCGGTACGGGGAGGGGATGTAGTAGGTCAAATATGGAAGTTTATCGGAATGGCGGTACGCTTTGACGACGTACATGAACGCCTGGACTTGGGGAACAAATGTACATAATTTTAATGTCTGTTCCAATTTTGTGGGGGTTGAACTTGAGTTAACTGTAATTACAAAAAAATACTGTGGATTTATACAATTAAATATTTTAAAATTGTAATTTGGTTAAAAATTGTCAAGTTTACTTTGGTGGCGAGATTGGCGATCAAAGTGCGTAAATAAATAAATAAATTCTTTAAATTTATTAGGCGCCCATAAATGTTCTATGGCCAGAATTAAAAGACAAGAAAAATGAGCCACGTGATAAATAGTTTCAACAATGTTAATTATTGGCATATTTAAATTGAATAAATTGTATCCAAAAGTAGTTAATATTAAAACTGCATGAATAATTTGTAAAATGAATTTAGTAAAATAAATGATATGGGATTTTTTGTATTTTTTAGGTAAAATAATTTCACTTTTTGTCTCGACTTGCCAACGAATTACATTTAAATTTGAGGCTTTTTCTAAATATTTAAATAATATTTTCACTAAATTGGATGATTCCATTATCAAATGTGTAAAATTTTAATTTAGGTTAAAAATTCCTATAATATTTTCAGCTTTGAATTAAGTCTATAATTGCAATTTACTAATTTTGATCACAAGTTAATACTTGACTAAAAAAATGGCGCAACTAAACTGACGAAAATAAGTTCAGTGTGTGTGGGCTCTACTTTGCAAGTTCTTTGCCTGTCTAAGGTAACGATTATGAAAATGACCAAAAGTATTTTTTAATATCGTAAATTGACCTCCATATAATATGGACCATATTCCCTTGTAGGCAAAAGTAACTTTTCTGTATTGTTGGTTTAATCATAATTAAATGTGGTAGCATTTATTCCTAATCATGTTTAGATTTCGGTGGGGTTTATCACTTTTATCAGGTAGGAAAATTTTAACCCATATAAATTACTCTTAAGGTACATTAAGATTATAGTCTTGATATACAAAAGATTTTTGTAGTTTTCTTAAATATGGCCACTCTTAAATAAATTATAACATTAAATGACTTGCAAACTTGCAATGGTACAACATTACTGTCCAAAAAGTCAATTAAATGTAGGTACAGTTGTTAAAATTTTGTTTCAAGTTTTGTCGTACTTCCATTCATGTACACCGACTCGGTCCGAGTCACAAAAACTTCAGAATTAACGACTATTTAAAATTATGTATTAAAAAGTATACAAATAATTGTAAGCGTACCTGACATTGATTTCAACAAACAGGCGACAGTCAAGCACACAATGACCAACCTTTTTAAATCTAACACACAGTCTGAGCAGCAAAGTTATGAGTGGCATCCAAGCTGACAACAATTTTAAGAAAATTTAAATAATGCATATTTATTTGTCTTCATTTTTTAAAAATGTAAATGGTATTTTTCAATTATTGGTGGGAAAAAAATTACGGGACCATGAGACCTTGAACGAGAAAGATTTTAAATAAAGTTGAAATAATTTTATTACAACGCCGTTCATGTTAATTGTTAATTTTCAACACAACAGTCGCCAGCACTCTTTTAGAAATGCTATGCAAATTGTTAGCGCTCAAGGTAGGTTTACATAGCCGAGCTAAAATCAGAATTTGAACGGTTCTAATGTCAATGGCCAATATATTGGCCATTCTGACTATTCTGACCATCAGCCTATCTGACTATTGCCATAGTCAGATCCAACCGTAAATGCAACTTTTCAAAATTAAATTACTTTCCACAAAAAAATACAGTAATTTCCTTTAATGTTTTGTACTTTAATTTGACAACATGTTTAAGTTAAAAATTAATATTAAATAATTATATATTTAATTAAAATTAATTAAAAATAATTACATTCTCAACTCATTTGAGTTAAAGATGGATTTGCACACTTAATAAAATTGTCACCATCACTCATTCGACTCATAAATAATTTCCGCCATTCTTCTTTTCTTGCCACCCACTGAACACTCACAAAAAATTGACCTGACCCCGGGGTCGTCTTGAATTCAAATTCATAAATATTGTCTCCATTTAAATTATTCTCTGACCTCACTGTGGCCTTCATAATATCGCCTTTTATTTCTAATTTAGTGCAGTCCAAATGCTCTGCTAAATTCCCGCGCAGTTCGTTCAAAACAAAATTCCCCGCTTCTTTTACCCTTTCGTCACTCCCAGCCAATGACTTCCGGTCCCAGCAAATGCAGTAGCTGGGTTCTTGTCCAAGGACATCGTCGCAGTTTCTATCACCCAATTCCCTCCAGAGACTGGTACCACTATGAGAATAAAATTCTTCATTGAAATTCCCATTGACCTTTGACATGTCAACGAGATCACTGAGAGTGGCATAAATATCGAGGGCTGTGACCCATTTGTTGCTATTTTCCTCAATATTTTTGACCTCTTGTGGATACTCCCGTCTAAAATTTTCGGGGAGGATCATCAAGAGGAGGGGGAGACGTTCTTCTAGAAATCCTTGCTTCGATTCTTGTCGCAATTCTCCGTATCTTGGCCCATGGTCTCCCATTACCAAAAAAATGGTATTGTCAAGCCATCCTCGGGTCACCATTTCATTCAGAAAATTCACAAAAATTTGATCTCCATAGCGGGCATATTGGTTGACATTATGGGTCATGGTGTGACTCCAAGTGAAGTGAAAAAAAGGATTGGGATGATGGCGGTAAATAAACTTTGAAATTAAATTTAATTGTTCATTAAAAACAAAGCGGGAACCAAAACAACCCAGTTTGTTGGTCACGTGTTCATGCCCAATCTTAGGGGCGTTTGAATTGAGCGCGTAGAAAACGTCGCGGAAATCCCAATCAAGAGGTTTTTCCGCAAAAGGAAATAAAATTCGGTCATTTTCGTCAATGTAACTAGTGACATACCCGCGAGATTTAAATTTTTGCCATAAAAATGGGCACAAGTCAACTGGTTTCCAAGTTTCCCAATGACATTCTGCCCGTGCTTGTTTAAATGTCAAGCCAGTTAAAAGTGGGAGAATATTTTGAGTACTGAAATGGTCAAATGTGTTGTATCCTTTGAATTGAATGGCGGTTAAATTTGAAATTAAATAATTGTACGATTTTGGCATATGACGTATAAATCCCATTTGAGATACGCCGTCAAGCAAGAGGATCAAAACGGATGTTAAATTGGGCGGGGATTTTGAAATTGACGGAGGCGTGGTCTCGCTAATTGGAATATGGAATAATTCATCCTCGTAAATTAAATTTTCCAAAATTTTACGGTCCTTAGGATAAGGCAGTGAATTATTATAACACCAGAGGGACACAATCTCCATTTCCTCTTTTAGGTCAGTCACATCTCCCGTAATTTCAGTCACGAGGCCACGCCTTAAAATAAAAAGAATTTTAAAAACACCGCCATTTTTTGACACGTGATTTAATAACAATTTGAAAAGTACTTTTTACGTCTCTTGGGAATGTCAGCGATCCTGGTGTGGCTCCTGTAGAAACATTTTGACTCCCTCCAAAATATGTCAGAAGGGTCACTCCGAATTAAATTAGAGTCAATGTCAATGTAAAATTTTGATGAATTTTGGACAGCACAATCTGGCGCACGATTTAGACCAACACTGGCAAATTGTTTTTCATCTAGGAAAAGGTCAAGAGGGTCATTTGGGGTCAGGTGTGGAAGGTGGCATGATTTTTGTTGACTTGTAGCTGTGCCCAGTAAAAAAGCGCTTCTTTTTATTCTGTTCGACCACGTGTCGAGTACTTGGTACACCTGTGACAATTTCAATTAATTTAATTAAATTGAGAATTATAAATTAAATTAATTATTGGTATAATTACCACAAAATCAAAATAAATGAGGGAGATTCCAATTAAAAAAATGAAAATCCATTTGCGTCGATTTATTGGAAGTGCGTTCATTCTGCATTTAAATTAATTTCCTCAGACTGAAGGGGTTTGAGTACAAAAATGGAGATTCAGAAAAGTAAATTGAACACCTGTACAAAGTTTGCTTAAGAAACCCCACTCGGGGCAATGCACTGAGAATTAAATTGTGCAGGTAGGAGAACAATTTAACAATACTTTGTACAGTCTACCATGAATGCGTGAATGCGTAAATAAAATGGTAGAGATTTGTACACATTTTGGCGAGTCACTCGTCATGCTCCAAGGACTCTACAGAATTTGTTACAAAAAATGGACACGGTGATTTTGGGCATGATTTTTCTTGTAAAGTGAGCGATTTAATTAATTATTTTGGGGAAATGAGATGTATGAGCAATTTTTAATTGAGATTTGTATGACTAATGAGACTTGAGATAATTTAAATAATTTAATAGTTTATTTCTGTTGAAGTTGTTGAATTTCTTGTTTAAAATGGGAATGAATATTAGCTCGTTTTAATTTAAGTGATGACGTCACAAGACCCGAGTGGGGGGTCCAGACGGTGGGACTTAAATGAATTCCTGATGGAATTTCCCATTTAGTTAATTTATGAGCACGACAGTGCTCTTGAATTTGGTGGAGAAAGTTTTCAACTATTTGAGGATCACGTGCTAATTCTTCAAATGATTTCCCTCCTATTTTCAAATTTTTGGCTAGTTTTTCAATCTGAAATAAATAATTTATTTAAATTATTTTCATTATTTCAGTGTAATGATAAATTTATGTTTAATTGCATTATTTAAATTAATTTTTAATTAATTTACTTGAACTTGAGGCGGGACAATGATGGCGATGGGAGTGGTCAAGGTGGAGTTTGCGCAGACGCAAACATTGTCAACGTACTGGCTCGTTTTTAAGACTGACTCAATTTTTCCTAAACTGATGAACTCACCTGAGGCCAATTTGACTAAATCTTTTTTACGATCTGTTAATTGCAAATCAAAAAAATATTTTATTTAATTCCACAAATTCAACGCCACTTCATTCTTTTTTTGATGAAAAATTGTAAGTTGAGTACAAAAGTTCAATGTTTGTGATTGCACATTAGTTAATTTAAATTGTAATTATTCAAATTAACTGAAAATTAATCATTTAATTAATTAGCAATTAATTTACCAATTATTTTAATGACTCCATCATCATGGATCTCGCAAATATCGCCCGATTTGAGCCACCGTTTCCCATTTTCCGTGAAAAAGTCCTCGCTCTCTCTCTTGAAATAACTTTTGGCGACACTGTCACCCCCTATGTATAATTCCCCACGTGGATAAGGAAGGTCAGTGACCTTGTAGCCACCCTCTTCCCAGTCTACCAGGCGGAAGGTGCAACTGTGAATGGGGCTGCCTGATCTCCCCACGGATAAATCTTCAGCTGTTTTCAATTTACAATATTTTTAAATCACGTGACACTTTTAATTATTAATTAAATTTAAATGACTTACCAACACAACAAGAGGCACAGCTGAAAGAGCACGAAATTTAATTATTCCATTGATTTTATAATTAAATAAATAATTTTAAATATAAATTAATTACCCAGATGTTTCAGTTAGACCGTAGCCAACAACAATAGGACAGCATAACATGGTTCGAACCTGTTTAAATTTAATTACAATTAACTTCAAATTAGTTAGTTTAAGTATTTTAATTTTCTTACCAGTTCTTCCGTCTGAGGCGCCAGAGGCTGGAGGCAAAGAAAAAAAATTAAATTAGACTATTGAAAATTAATGAAAAAAAAAAAATATATTACCGCCCCACCCACAACGACCACTCGAACATTCCCGCCAATGACGTCTCTAATTTTTTTGAAAAATAATTTATCCAGTAATGGCGTCTTGTAGCCTTTGCGGATCCAGGCCGCTTTGTAGGTACAAAAAAAGTTAAAAATGTCGGGAACGATGCCACCAGCAGCATCCAATTTTGCCTGAACAGTCTTACTTATTCTTTCTAAAACCAACTGCAATTAAAACAATTTATTAATTTAATTCCCATTTAAAATTTAAATTTCCCGCCTTACAGGAACAACAGCCAACACAGTCGGCCGAGAAGCTGTCGCATCTCCTTTTGTCCCTTCTTTGATACCCGGTGAAGCGTCTGTCAGTGTGAAAGGAGTTCCGTATGCAATCCTATTATTCAACCAAACACATTATTGACTTCTGACCTTGATTGACCCCGACTATTTCAATCTTTAAATTTCAAATTACCGGGCATTGTGAAGGAATGTATTTGCTTCAGAAGTCAATTCTAAAATATGGGCCAATGGCAACACAGCAAGGTAGCATTCGTCATCTCGTTCTTCCGCCAATGAGTCAAGGGCATCTACAAACGTACATTTTAGTTACTGGAGATTTTTCAAGAAAGGCGCCAAAAATAATTTGAGAATTGAAACGAACCAGCCATTCCCATGAGGACATTGATGGCATTAAAATGAGTTAAAATGACACCCTTGGGGACACCAGTGCTCCCTTGAAATAGAAATTCAAAATTCGCCAAATTAATTCAAAAACTGGCGTCAACATCATTAAATCTCTACAGTTAATTTTAAGTCCTCAGAAATAGGGCCCAAAAACAGAGGCCTTAAGCTCAAGTAGACATGAGAGCGATCAAAACACGAAACGGCGTTCAAATTTGACAAATTACGCAAACTCAAAAAATATTGAAATATGGAATTTTCCAGTTGAAGAATGTCACCCAAAATCTCACCTGAAGTATACATAATTATTGCTGTGTCATCCGCTAGAGGGCGAGGTGGCACTAAAAATAAAAAATACCAGTTAGTTCCTGGCGGGAAAATAAAATTCAAAAATAAATTACATGGAAGATTTTCTTGAGTGGCTTTCAAAAGAGAAGACAAGGAAAGGACTTTAACGCCCTCTGGCATTTGTGAAGGGTCAACTTGAAAAGGATTATTAGGGTCAAATCGATCCATATAAACGACAGTTTTAATTGAAGGAGTTTCCTTCAAAAGTTTGTAGCATCGTGGCATGAGGTCATCCGAAGTAAAGAGACAGTTGACCTCCGTTTCGTTCAAAGCGTGAACCACCCCGTCGTCACCCAGTGTCGTGAAAACGGTGGCAACTATGCAAATTATTTTTAGTCATATAATAAAATTTATTTAAAGGGTCAAGGATGTCTGAAAACTTACTGGCGAGATTTGATTTGAAGGCAGCAATGGCCGTCATGAGCCACTCTTCTCTAGTGTCCGCGAAAACCTTTTAAAAGTGACCAAAAAAAATAAAAATTCCTTGTTTAAATTATCAACTCTACTAAACTGAACAAGTGGGCAAATTCTGCAAAAAAATTAATTTTAAATTTACCGCAATTGTCTCTCGGGGTTTCAAGTTTAAAACGTGGGTCAAACTGGAACTCAATTGGCGCGTGATGGTTTTGACCTCTCCAAAAGATTTCCATTGGTAGTCACCCAACTCCCTTTTTTGAATTGTTTGGCCCGCGTACTGAATCGATTCTTGACTAATTATTGGACGAGTACCTAATAAGTTGAAAGAGAAATTATTTTGAAATTGCCGCGACTTTCGAATTAATAATTAATTTGAATTACCCAAACACGGTTTGGCGCCATTTTGTGTCATTTTGTGCTCAAAAAGTTTTTCAAGCGTGTCAATCTTGTTCTCAATAATTTCATTACTTTTGACTGATCTTGGCAGACCCGCACGCCATTCATATTTACCGGGAACTTTGATACCCTGAATTTAATTTTTGTTGGCTATTATTTAACGAGGAAATTTTAATTTTAATTGAAATTACCGTAATTCTATTATGCAAGGCAACAGCTTTCCCAGGTTGTTGAATTAAATAGTAGACTGGGAGGGTTAGGAGATCATACAATTTTGTCAGGAATTTGAGCGCCAAGAGAGCCGGTTTTGGAGATTTTGCTGAAAATACAATTTAAAAATTAGCCAAATTAATTCAAACATTGCGCCAATGTTATTTGAACCGCTAAAGAAATTATTGAGGAACTCAAACTATGTACTTCTAGTGACATGAGTAGGGGTTGGAAACCGGTTAACCGAAAACCCGGTTTTTAAGTGGTTAAAACCCGGTTTTTTCGGTTATTTTATGTGTAGTTTTTGAAAGCTTTTTTGAGTATTTTTCAGGAAAGACATGACTTTTTTTCT
>JAQIVZ010003513.1:0-13688 GCA_034700945.1 Arrhopalites spinosus
TCAGGATTCTCCAAGTTTTGTGGATCTTTGCACTCTGCACCAACATGCCATGAGATACTACCGGCTCTGGATTTACGCCTGCAATACCGTGCTGGCCCTTGCCACGCTCGTCTTCACTGTCTTTGCCGTCTCCGTTCTAGTCGACCCCCGAATCTCTTTATTAAGGTAACCAACTTTCTCTCATTCTCTATCTATAAAAAATTAATAAATACAGATAGGATACTAAAGGCTGAGACAAATACAAACGTGATTAATGGGCGTACTTAAATGGCTTTTTGGGAATTTTTTAATTTTTATTCTGAAGTAGCATATCTTCATGGTTATTAGTGTTAAATATTATAATTTAATAAAATCAGTGCCAGTCATAAAACAAAAAAGTGGAGAGGAACTCGCGAAACGGGTTTTTCATTTTCTAAACCGTGAGTCAAAAGGTGACAAGAAAATGCTCTGGCGTCAGTTTTAAAACCGAATGTTTTAAAATGACAATTATATACCATTACATGGACAAGTCCAAGGATCCTGACCATGTCAAGTTTAAAAAGATTCCTGGCCTTACTCCTCTAATAGCAACGAAATCAAGAATTGGTCGAATGAAGACGCACTTTGAAAAATGTCATTCAAGTTTTGTCTCTGTATCAGCCCAAAAACTAAAAATGACAAAAACTTGATGAAGCAGAATTGAAGTATAGAAGTTGGCCATTCTAGCTCGAGCAAAAAAGAAATCCCCAAAATTCATCAAGGATCAAGATAATTATTTGGAGTTGGGCTGTCAAAACGTTTTCAAAAAAATGGAACTCCGCTGTGTCATTATGGATGATGAAAGTTATCTACCTTGTGACCCTTGGAATATTTCAGGTCGTAGTTTTTATCGTTCATTGAAAGGTAAGGTTGTACAATATGAAGATATTTTTAAATAAAGTGAGAAGTGTCCCAAGAAATATTCAATTTAGCAAAATATTGATGATGAAGATGGAGTTTCGAAGTCGGATATTCAAGTTGGAACCCTGAAGTCTGACGTATACTTGAAGAAATGTGTTAAAGGTCAAGTGATAACAATCATCAAGGAGTATCATTCCATTAATGAATTATTATTTTGACCAGATTTATATACAATAAATAATGCGTAATACGCAAAGACTACGACTCCAGTCAAAACCTCCATTTTGTGTCCAGAGAAGAAAACCCTCCAAACTTACCGGAATGTCGTCCAATCGGAAAATATTAGTAGTGACAGTATATATGTGTAAAATTAAAACATTTAATTCCTACGCTGTGTATTAAAAATAATCATTTATGTATTTGTCTCAACCTTTAGTATCCTTTCTGTAACATTCAGGACCTAATCACGCCCCTCCTCTCATTCCTCAGGTAAATTCATATTTTCCTTAACCCCCCCCCCCTCCTCTTCTCTTTCAACATCTCTGACAACAAAGAGAAGGATTTAAAATTGTAAAGGCCAAGGTGCATTCTGTCCTGTTGACCATGCTCTAGGCTCCCTGTGAAAAGTTGAAGATGGGAGAGGAGTCTTGGAAGATGAGAATCTGGTTCTCAAATGTTGCGTGTTGTAACATGGGCCCGTGCAGCTGGCAACTGCCTCTGGTTTAATCGTCGAGTGACTCCCATCAACCCTGTGGATATTTTTAGATGTGGAGCAGCATATCACCGTGAAAAAAAATACGTCGAGGCAGCTGCTGGTGGTACTAGCTAAGCTAGTGCTCTGGGAATATTTTACACGCTTTACAAATAAAATAAACGGCCTCTGTATACTTTCCCCCCTCCCCACCCCTCTCTCTGTGTACATCTCTTACATCTCTTGAGTCTCTCGTACAATTTTTGTGTAGTGTATTGGAATAAGAAGAAGCTTTTATTCTTTTAATTCCGGCTCATCTCCCATGCTTGCATCTACAGCCAATTGAATGGCCCGAAAAATATTTGAAATTTGAACTTGGCAATGAGTCCCATTCTCAAATCCCCCATTTGAGCCCATTTAACATTCTTTCCTAATTTTTATGAACAGCTCAAATTTCCTCCATCTCCCTCTATATTTAACAGAGTTGTAAAAATGGAGAATGAAATGGGGATGATAATTATGAATTTTTTATTTTTATTTTTATTTTTTGATGGTTAAAGTGGTGTGGAGTTGTACCAGCCAACGTTTCTGTATGCCTATGTGGCTCTGTTACTTCAATGTGGAGTGTTACAGACAATTGGATGCTTGGGAGCGTTGCGACTGAATCAAAAACTTCTAAATGCTTACTGGACCCTCCTCCTTGTCCTCATGATCGGTGACATTGTCGTCGGCCTTGTTTGGGCCTTTCGCTTGGACCGTATCAAGAGTGACCTCAAGGTAAGAAATTTTTTTAATTTAATTGCAATCAATCCTATTTATTATTTGAATTTAATTAAAAATTGTGTTGCATTTCTCAAGGACTCTCTCTCCAAAAGACTTCGACTTGAGTATGGCCACAATCCAGACTTTACCCAAGTTTGGGACTGGGTCCAACAACATGACATGTGCTGTGGAGTCCATGGTCCCTCTGACTTCCACCATCAATTTAATGGTACTTTATCACAATTAACTTTTTTTATTATTAATGGAGTCTATTTTACAAATATTTATTTCATTTCTTGGTACTTGAGATCAAGTCCCTTTTTTGTGGACTTTGACTCTACAATTTGTGGCACTCATTTTCTTGGGGGTTGAGTGCCCACTTTGACGTCAAGACCTCTTAAGGTGGAAATGAAATGATTGAGACAGACTTTCCCCACCACGACCATCCAAACCTTTTAGCTAAAAAGCCTAAATATTAAAAAATATGAGGGCCACTCTCATCCACTCGTTTACAATCTTCTTCATACTTTGTAACTTTCGTCTCACAAAAAAAACGTTTTTAGATTTATTATGATAGAAAGTTTACAAATGCAAACAGAGAGAGAGAGAGATTGTTTTAGAAGAATTGGATATAGTTGCCGATTTGAAGAGAGGATGAACGTGATGATGGGGATACAAAAGTGGGGATAAAGAAGGAAGAGGGGGAGGGGGGATAAATATTTGGTGGGAGATGTTGTGATTGCCTCCTGAATAGTTGATGTCTTGATCAGGATCGCATGCTGCAACCATCAATTGCTTTGATTTGAATTAGCGGATGGAATGGCCCCTCATGCACCACCAAATTTGTTCTTTAACTTGACGACCAACGATTGTAATGCAATGCTCAGTAGTCCCCATAGAAAGTAACGTTTCCCTCCCCCCCCCCCCACTTTCTACTCTTCATGTACACGGAGAGAATTTTATCATTGATTCACCATTAAAAATGTAAATGTACGTCACCATTTTCTCTCAAACCAAGTTAAAATGGACACGCTTCTCATGGCCTCCCTACCCAAGTTTTCCTGGAGTTTTTTCTTGATATTTCTCCCGACTAAAAATATCTATTTGGAATTTCTAATTGTCCATGGAGCCATGCCCTCCCAGTATTGTGTCATGTGACGTCCACATGCCCCCCTTGTGTACACACAATTCATTGCAAAATGAGAGTCCATGGCATTGCACGCAACTCCTTTTTCTTGGGTTTTTCCTCTCCTCTCTCTCATGTGAAGAGTAGAAGATACAAAAGTTTCATTGCCCCACGCACAATTGGGCCATGTGATGGAATGATGGGGTTTTGTGTGATTTCACATGGATTTGCATTTAATATTCCACGAGTCCAAATCCAATCCTGCTCCCCTCCCCCATTTTAATAATAAATTACGCTGTCTTATATTTTTATTCCTTCTATTTCCATCTCAAAGCCTCGACAAGGTAAAAAGAGGGAACGGTTTTGTGCTCCGAATTTTGATGTTCGGATGGCAAGCATAATTTCCTATACCCAAATCTCATCTTGGCTTCAGACTAGACTGCATCATCAAGGCTTTGCAGTTTCCTTTTTTTGCGTGGGCTGGAGAGTCAACCAAAATAAACTCACACCCAAAAACTGTCTCATTTCATCTCATAATGTACCTAATGCACCCTGAATCTTACACGACACCCAAATTATCTCCCATCTCTTCTACCTTCCCCATCAACTACTCGAATTCTTTCCCATTCACAATTGTCACTCTCATCCTTCCTTTCACAAAAGCCTCCCACATTTTATGCAACTTCACTTAAGACAATCTATACAGGGTGTCCCATAACCCACTACATTCCCTTGGACTTTAAATTACAAACGTTAAAAAATATCAAGAAAAATGCTTTTATAGAGCTTTTAATTCTGAATCTAGCTCTCTTGATTGTATTGATATGGGTCAAAGGGTACATTTAAGTATGAAATTAAATGTAAAGCTGGATATTTGAATGATTGCAGAATCTTCCCTGCTGTTTCCCATGCAGAATGGGACAGGTGGACTTGAGTCCATGACGACTGCTTCAGGCCCAACAAAACTTTTACCATGGACTTGCTGCAGTTTTATTTCAACTTTAAATGATTCCCAGGCAGAAAAGAGAAAAAGTTCCACGGCTGCCACGTCCTCATCGTCCCTCATTGGAGAGGCCACGTCGAAACGGCATCAGCAAAACATTTTCCAACCGCATGTCTCCAATAATCCCCCTCCAAGCAGTACCAGTGGAAGTTCAGTTCATTTGAACAATGTTCAAACCAACAATGTCCATACTCGTCGTCGTGGCTCCGCCAGTCGACGTGGTTCAGCCAATCAGGTACATCCATTTCATCCATCATGTAGCTAATTGTATACTTAATTAAAAAGGATTTGAAAACTGCATTTGGAAGAGATGCCCTACAAAACATTTACAGGGTACAATTTATAACAAGTTGTCACTCACAATAAGTGTGGTTCAGTCAAAAAAGGTCTTTCTTTACTGGCTATCTCAGTCAAATGAGCATGAAAAACCAAAATGGTGAATAGATAAAATATTCTACTGTCAATTTGGCGTCGAATGATGTTTGAATCAAAAGGACTACGGAGTCTGGACAATCATAGTAGCCAGGTAGACCAGGTCCTATGCATCATTTTGATTGTTCATGCTCATTTGACTGAGAAGACCCACATGGAAAAACGGGATGCTTTAGACTGAACAACTCGTATAATTTATGACATGTAAAAAGGTGACTGGGTACATAAAAAATGGAGAGTTTGTGTGTAAGATGAATGAGAGATGAATGTTTGCTGTAGGAATCCAAGACTGACCCTGGTGGGGGTCAATACGCCTCCCCACAAACAAGTGGACAACATCAACAAAAATTGAGCCAAACAAACACGATGCACCTCCAGCACACAACCACCGAGTCATCGTCATTTGCTTCCTCTCAAAGTCAGATTGGAGGATTTCAAAGTATTTGTGAGCTTCCTCCCCATCTTCAAGCGTCTTCATCCTCCTCATCCACTTCCCCAACAGCCACAATCGTCGCAAATTCCAAGGAGAATGAGCCATCTCCTCTACATCTCAACCATCCCCCACCATCTCAAGGAGGTGGTCTCCATGTCAAGTCAAGTCAGAGTACCAAAAATGTAGAGTCCGAGTCCAATAATGTTATTAAATTTGGCAGTGGCGGAGGAGTGGGCTCCCTTAAAAGTTCCGAAGAATTTTTGACCTCATCTTCCACAACATCTCCAGTATCTTCAAGATCGTTCACTACACAAATTCCACTACACTTGCTGCTGGAGCAGCGAAAACTTCGACTAGAGGATCACAATGAAGGGTGCCTGGATAAAGTAATAGCGTGGCTAGACCACGTCACCGACATTTTGTTTGTGATTGGCTTTTGCATCATCGTTTTTCTCAAGGGCTGTTTCTTGGCCATCCTCCGATATGAAATCAGAGAAATGATCGGTAAGCAAATCAACTAACACTCATCCCACTTTTCATTCTCATTAAACTAACATTAAACTACAGTTTAATGTAGGCATACCTACACACATTAGTCAACCAACAAAGCATACTAAATCTCTCATGAATTTAAATGAAATTAGTGAACATGTTTAATGTTTTTTTCTGTAGTTAAGATTAATCTGCTTAACCAAGATGAAACCCTACGGAGTGCAACCCTCAATGAACTCATTGGTCTCACTTCCATTTATGAGCATGACGGAAGTCAAGATGGGGATGGAAATGATGCAGAAGCAGGTCGGAGTAGTGGACAATCTCAACCTGGAGATGTGACTTCATCGTTGAGTGGTCCAGGAGGGAGTAAGAGACACAGTGGGGGCGGGGGGAATGCCCTGTTGGCAGCCCCAAATGTGACAGCAGATACAAGTCTCTCAAATAGTAAACATCATCACTGTGGACATCATCATCATCATCATCAACCACCGACCCATGTAGGGAATCATGTTGGTGGGAACATGCCAGAGGATGAGTTTGACAGTTCCAGTGCTTTGTTAGGCCGTGTAGATCATCGACTAATGAGCCGTGGGGGGTGTAGTTTAGACTCCGCAATACCCAAACCAACGCCATGTGCCCCCCTTCCTGTCCCACCAAGAACTCTACTCCGTAAAAACGGAAATAACAATGATGTTGAAAATCGAACCACAACAGCCACAACCACAATTCCATCATCCCAACAACCCCCACCCACCCCATCTTCCATGGCCTCCAGTGCTCCCTAGTCCCCTCTTCAACAAATCTCAGTCAAGAAGGGTGAGAGAAAGTATCTGACTAGTTGACAATTAACCAAAAGAGAAAGGGACAAGGCTGCATTTGATTCAATGATTAAAAGATATTCAATATCCCCCCAGGGATGACATTCTACCATTTTAAAAAAAGTGATGTGAGTAAAAGAGACAATTTAATTAAGACATTGTGTAGAATTTACCAAGATGAGGAGAAAGCAGTGTGTGTGATAATAATTACAATAACCTACAAGCAAGTTAACACAAGAGTGAACTGGTGCACCTATTCAAATTGCTAAGAGAAAGAGAAAGCAGGGAAAGGGGGAGGGGCCCTGTGGGTCACATCCCTCTTTGTTGAAAGTAGCCTCTCAGTTATACACATAATCAAAATATATTATAATTGTTGTTTCCTGTGATAAGTCTACTCCACTTCAGTCCTGATTTGACCCATGACCCTTGTCCGTTACATTAAAGAGAGACGTCACAAAAGTCACGTGTTAGTTGTCTCCTTTTAATGTTCTTCTCTCTCTCTCCATCATTATGAACAATTCTTCTCATTTCAAGTAGTCGGAGGGACGGGCGATAAAAATGTTCAACTTTTTCTGGACAGCCAAAATCATGACAAAATTATGATAAACAAAACAAGGCTACAAAATTGAATTTAATTTTTTATTACATCTCTCTGCACAAATAATTGCATCATGAAAATTTTAAAAAAAATCACATTTGAAAGTATTGAACACCTAATTTGCAATATTAAATTAATTGCAATTTATTCACAGTGTCATCAGAGCTTGACTGGAAAAAGTTGGGCATTTTTTTCTCCAGTCTTGTTTTTTTAAAGAGAAAGAATGGACCCACGACGTGAATCCTGATATAGCCCAATGTATTAAATAATTCACATTGTTCAACCACTTGAATTTAAATTATGAAGATATTTAAAAAAAGAAGAAAAATATTTAAGCTGATGTAATTTGTAATGGATGGAAAGAAAGAAAGGATGGCTGTGTTAGTAAACTCACAGTCAGTCTTTCCTCTTTATTTTTGACATCCAATTATTTTACCTTGTATTAATTAATTATTACTTGTAAAATCTTACATGATATGTTACATTATATTTTCTTTTCAAATCAAATAAAGATATACCATTTTTTGTTATGGAAAGTAACCAAATTTCTCCACTTTCTCCCTCACTTTCTTTATTTTTTAAAAAAAGTTTGTCATCTCTTATGTATACTTTGGAGGTCGAGTGGTATAGGCCTTGGATCATTCATCATATAAATTTCATATTCAAGGAGAGAAAGACGGGACCCTGGGTCATCACAAATGCAGACAAGTTTACTTGCCACCCAGAAAAAGAGAAAGGAAACTTTCTCCTTCATTTCTTGCCTTGTCTTGACGCCCAGTAGAAAAAAAGGAAGGAGCCACCTCAAAAAATGTTCTGTTCTCGATGGAGGAGGTTCTTTGTTCAGAATTTAGAGCAGGGCATTCAAATTTGGATGACAAGTGAAGGGGAAATATTTCAGAGTGTCATTTATGTTCTCTCTTTGTCCATGTAAAATGCATGGCCTTCCGCTTGTGTGCCTCTCCTCAAATGTATACCAAATGGACATTCAATGATGTGACCCACTTTTTTGTCACCTACGTTGCGTTTTTGTAGGGGCAATTTCAACGTTGGCCATTGCCCTCTACCTCAATTCCCAATACTCTCCAGTATGTAGCCATGGACTCGTACTCAAATTATCCAAAACCTGTACCGTCTACTCCATTAATAAAATCCAATCAATGACGTCATCACATGTCACTCCCCTCCCTCTAATCAACATCATCACTCCGCATTTCATTATCCATCTCAATGTCAATTTTTCCAACTGCTCCATATAACAAAGAGTGCGTACTCGCCACACTCCCAATGGCACAACTTTCTCTCTACTTTTCATTAAAATTATCTCCCTTACAAATCTTTAGCCTCCCTCGTAAACTTTCTTTTCCTTCTTCACGCCATACCCTTTCAGTCCATCACACACACAATCAAGGAAATTATGCGCCAGCAACAATCTCCAACTTTCTCCATCGTGTAAATATTCTCAATGTACCCAATTCTTAATTTATTGCAAAATATAAATGACTAGGAATTTAATAAAGAATTCAAATACAAAACCAATGCAAAGAATAGATTAATAAAAAAACAGTTGTCCTTTTTAGAGTCAGAAGAGGAATGTGAGGAATAGAGTTAAAATCTCCGTATGGCCATTGATGCATTAAATGGGTGATTGGAGTGGGAGGCCCAAGTGGCACTCTGAGAATGGACACCCAAATTATGCAATGAGATTCAAAAGAATCCATTTGGCACTCCCCACCTCACCTCAAATGCCAAGTTATTCCTGAAGATGCACCACAATTTATCCTTGACAATGACAATGTAATCTCTCCTCCCCCCTCTTTCCTTTCTCTAATCGAACAATTAGCACCATTTTACTCCAACTCCTTTTGCTTTCTCTTTAGTTGATGGCTATCGTTAGGCCTGTTTCTGTCCCTTAATTTCATCTAATTGTTCCCTTTCTGGAATTTAGCATGGCCCCTCCTCCTCTCCACCTCCATTACTTTTTATTTTTTCCAATTATCCAACTCTTTCCCTCCTTCTCCTCCCTTATGCTTTCTTGACGTTTATATTCAAAGCGACAACTTTCTCCAGTGTTCACATTTCGTTTGGCTCTCCCACACGGCGGAGTGGGAAAGAAAAAAAGGAATGGCCAAATAAAAATGAACTTTAATGTCAGCCTCCCCTCGTCTGTGATGGAGGAGTGGGAGTGAGGTTGGGGCTTTGAGGAGGACACAGGAATGCATTTAAAATGGTTGGCAACTAGTGGACAATTGGACGTGTGAAAGTTAATCAAGAACGTCAATTCAAGTCACCGACGAGAGACTGGGCAGTGAGGGGAGAGGACCAAACTCCGGGGCTCATTCAATATTTTGTGTGTTGTGTGCAGTACACAGAAACTGTTGAGTGTTGTAAGTTGGACTGAGATACTTTGAAGATTCAGTGAAAGTTGCTCGTTTTTCTTTCTCTTTCCCAAGTTGACACCAGACACGTCCTTTCTCTCTCGCTGTCTCTAATTACCCAATTAACTCCTCCAATCTCAACCACTTTACACCCCTCCCCCCTTCAACTTTCTCTGTAACCACAATCACCTTCAACTCTCGTCAAAGACAAAGCTTTCACCCAAACTTTTAGACTCTGCCCTACTTTCACCCTTTCCATTTGTGCCTTGAGATGGAATGATGGAGACGGAGCAGAAAATTTTGATGGTGTAAAATATTTGTCTTTATTTTTAAATCAAAAGATTATTTTTTCATCTCAATAAAATGTAGGCTATGAGACAAATATGATGATGATGCATGAATGTGTAAGTGAAAGTTTTGAATTTATATTCATTAGGAGAAAGTGGGTTGAAAATTGTTGCTCACCACAATCTCCTTCTCTTGAACTCGCAGAATGAGATCCAAACAGGAACCCCCAATGACCACCTTGAAAAATAAAATTTAAATTTTAGAAAGAATTAAATGTGAAAAGTGGGGGGAGGGGATAGGTTATGGGGTGGATGATGATTAAAGTATTTGTGTGAGTTGGATGTGGAATGACTTAAGGAGATTTATGGAATGAATTCATTTTAAAGTGATGGAAGTGGGCACTTGAGAAAATGTTGGGGAATTCATCCTCATCCAAATAGCACATGAAATGGAGTGAGGAGAGTCACATGATAAATGGCAGGACAATGGGAGAGTAAATAAAAGAGAGAAAGTGAGAGAGATGAAGATTGAGATTTTTTTATTTGCCCTTACCGGCCTCGCACTTGATGAAAAGAAATGGTGGATGCTTTTGTCTTTTGTCTTGTCGTCCATGTGACGCTCTGATTCAGAGACATTCCACGGTCCATCGCACTTGAAAGCCCCATTGAGCAACAAGGCCTCTGCTTTCTCCTCACTCGTACCGTCCCTCGGAATATTGGTCATCTGCTCTTCATTGCTTTCTCCACTCAAATCACTTTCTCCTCTCACATCAGCCTTCCATTTTTTCCCATGGCTGATTGAACTTGAATCCTTTCCTTCCACTCCCCTGGACAAACTCCCTCCCGACCCATCCGTCTGCCCATCATTATTATACTGCTGACCTCCATCTCCCCTTCCATCATTACTGGGGTCATCATGGACCTTCTGTCGTAGTCTTGACAGCTGCAAGGCAATCTCTCCACCAACTCTTGCATTATTCTCAACCAAACGCTTATTCGCTTCCAAGGACTCTCCGCCTGTGAGCCCACTGATTTCTCGTAACAAAAATGGTGTCATATCCTTCCCCATCACTCCATCTTTCTCTGCTTTCTCCAGTGCTATCCCAATGGCCTCCTCAATCCTCTCCCCGGATGCTGCATATTCCTACAACAATAGAATTTCATTTGTTCTAAAAAAAATTCCATCTCTTCCTCCCATAAAAACAATTTTCTTTCCATTTTGAGGGGGCCGTACAAAATATGGGGAAGCGGGTAATGTGTAATAATGAAAGGGATAAAAAATAAAGGAGATGATGAAGATGAATAGAGACAAGTGGGGCCCACATGACTTTGGTGGAAACAAGAGAAGTGACACGAGCGGAAGTTGAAGGTCAATTAGTCTACGAGCCACCAAGTCAACTGTAAAGAAAGATGATGAGAGTCTTTAGCCAAATCCCTTCATAAACCATCCAGACAATTTATCTCTTCTATTCATCCCTCCGGCCCCCCATCAACCAAACTTTTATAGCATCCCACCATCACAATCCATCAGAGTCTCAGCTTTGGCCTCAAAACAAGACATGTATTCCATTTTACCTATGGTCCAATGCCTTAGAAAAAAGGAACGGAACATTCAAGGCTTATACAGACTATCCCCAACTTTCTCTTCCTTTCTTCTTTCCTTTTTTTCCCCTACAAGTGAAAGGACATTTTCCCTTTCATTATTTTCCTTCGTGTCTCATTCATAAAAGCCAATTCTCTCATTTCAACTCCAAAAATTTATTTCAATTCGAGGCATCTCAACAAATGAGAAAAGGCGTCCAAGAATACCAAAATGAATGGATTCGGCCAATTCTTTTAATGGTCAAATAAAGGCTGCACATGACTAGAAAGGGCATCCCTTTCATAAATAAGGGACGCTTGAGTGATATCAAGGTCAGAATTAAAACGGAATATTTGGCAATATAAATTCATCATGAAAGTCGTCCTGTAATTTTTAAAAGTCAAGAAAATTCATGAGCTAATTGCTAGTCTATTTTCATATTGAGAAATAAATAATTGGCCCCCACAGCTTCTATTTTCTACATGTTCTGACTTTTTTGTGCCATGGTACTCGTAGGAAAAAAAACTTAAGACTTGACAGTGAAAATGGACTGGAGAATTTCCATTAGGATATGAAGAGGATAATAAAAGTATAGATAAAAATTTTGGAAAATTTTGAACCTTTGGGATGGGGACAGTAATAAGAATGCCGGAATCAAGTCCAAATTGGTGGGACGAATGGACCAAATTGGCTGCCTCCATTTCATTGGTAAGAACGTAAGGGGCTCTGAATGGACTCTCAGCCGTGAAAAAAGATGGAAATGAATTTGACTGAATTTCATGGCCGTCCTCCTTCTTCTTGAGCACACAAACGCAAACACCCTCCGTCTCCTATAACATTTTAATACAATCACCTTCCATTCACTCAACCAAGTTAAATCTAACTGAAATGAACTCCATGAAAGATTTTTATTATTTGAATAAAAGAATATCAAAGGGAAGATTGAGCACGTGGAATCATTTTTTTACAAAGAATTCTTACAAGATATTCCAACGTCTTTCCTATGTCCAAAATTGATTTTACTCCAGCTGAGACCACTGCAATTCTATTACGACCCAATTCTTTTAGGTCAGCACTGATGTCAAAGGTCGACTCGGCTCCACGGTGAACACCTCCTAGTCCCCCTGTGCATATTTTAGTTGTCAATATTATCTTAATGTATTAATTACTATTAGTAGAGTTAGTTCGAGAGTAGGGACAAACCAACCTGTCACAAAAATAGGAATTTTAGCTATTACAGCCCCTATGATTGTCCCAGACACTGTTGTTCCTCCATTTAATTTCTGTAAAAAAACCCAAATGTTTTAGATGTTGGGAAATTGTTGGAAGGTTTTGTTCTCGAGTTTGTTTCAATGACTCAAAAGAGAAGGGGAAGGTGTGTGAATTAGGTTACTCGAAATTGTTTGGTGGCTTTATTGACTCTTCCCTCTGGTCTTTCTTGTTCATCTCTAACTTTGGGGGAAGAATGAAAAGAAACTTACTTGAGAGAGGGCAAATGGCAAGTCTCGTCGAGAAACTTTGATTGTGGTCGTGCCGGTTCCAGGCCCCTGGACAGAGGAGCCCAAAATTTCCATCTCTTGATCGGATAGACCAACGGTCATTTGACCTTTAATCACACCAACCGTGGCTGGAATGACTCCCTAAACCACCAAACTCACTTAATTCTCTCTTTCAATGAAACTCTTTTTTTATACAATCCCAATCTCTCTCTCTCTCTACTTGATCAACTACAACTGACCCCCAGCAATGCAGTCTATAAACAAAATAAATTTCTTTTCTTGCCTCGTAAAAGGTAGCAGAAATAGTTTTTATGTTTTTTTGGTGTATTTGTATCACAAGAAAAGGATTGCATGGGGATGGAAATTGCGTGTGTACCAGCAGAGTTTGTGGATGGGAGCATGGGACATGAAAGGATGTAAAATAAATCCTGACAACATGAAATTTAATTGTGAACGTTGGTTTGATTGAGAATTGAGAATTAAGAGGAGGGGAGACCTTGTGGCGGAGAATTTGCTGGAGATTGATGGCAGTGTGGATGTTATGAGGATAAGGCATGCCATGAGTAATGATGGCAGATTCCAGGGCCACGACAGGTCGACCTAATTTAGTCAATTTATTTGCTCAAGGCTAACAAGGATAATGTTACAAGTGGTCAGAAGCTTTTGACCCCATTTAGGCCCTACTTGGGGTAAAAAAATATGGCGAAT